>JZKD02S0322730.1:317406-346031 GCA_000966675.3 Picea glauca
ATCTTATTAATATATGGAGTGAAAATACTTTCATTTTATATTTAAAAAAAATTGTTGTAAACAAATTCAATATGAGATAAGGTGGTAAGGAAAAAAAATCCATCTTATCAAAAATCATTGTAGATGGAGCAGAAAATAAAGAGTCGTAACAATCCATAAAATTCGAGGGAGAAATAAATAAACATGATTAGTATGCCAACTAGTTAGAGCAAACTACAAGATAAAGCTACTGGAACTAAGCCCATTGCTAGAGGAGGGTGTTTTTAAGAGAGAAGAGGCCCTCATCCCTTAGTTGTGAGCTCAGGATCATACACAATAAGATCCCATTTATCATTCCCTTACATAATCCATTTAGTATGATCCTATACGATAATGACTAGAGGAACACTCATAAAGTTATTAAATTGTAGGATTTCCAAGGTCTTTGTAGGAGGTCAATTCCTTATCCTTCCTAATGATTTCTCACTAATCAACTCATCCTATACTAAGGTTGATGATTGCATGAAGCTCTAGAGTGAGAAAAGTGAGTAAGAGGGTTCCCTTCAAGAGGCACTCTTATCATGGTATATGCCACACTGGTCCAATTGTTCATAAACTTGCATAGATTTGCCACTTTGATTTCTACCTTTTGTGTCTGCACATGAATTTGTAGATATAGATAGATACACACTAGAGAGGCATCATACTAAGTAAAATATGTGATGTGTTGTACATTTAAAAAAAAACATTCATTTCTTATTTTGGAAAGATAAATTAAAACATCAATTTCAATCTATTTCATGTTATGTAAAATTCCATGGCCCATGGAAGATTATCTCCTAAAAGGGAATAATTTCAAGTGATATGCAACATGAGGAGCTCATGGGAAATATTATAGGCCCATTCCTAGGTGTTGTAATATAAGGAATTGCATAGTAAAATAAATTACCAATGGTGCAACTAATCAACCTTAATAAACAAGAAATTACTATACATACATGCATACATATAAGAAGGAGAAGGAGAAGAGTAATTATGGAACTAACAATAATTAGTCTTTATTAATGTATGGTCAACAATCCAACACCCCCTTTACATCTCATATCTATGCCTACTTATACATTACAACAATGGAGGTAGTTGTAACTATCATAACTACCTTGGTCATTCAATCAACTCAACTACATCTTTAGAACTTGTTTTATTTCATTGGTCAACTACTTAGCCTAGACAACTAGTCAACTAGGCTCCTTGAACATCTTCCCCACCCTTAAAGTCTTCTTTGTCTTAAAGAAGGGAGGAGATGGACATACACAATCTTACAAAAGAATTGATATCCCTATTCATGATTCTTCCATCTAGATGGCATGGGTCATTGTTGTAGGTGATGGTCGATTTACTAAACTACTAGGGTTGAAAAATGCAAATGAACAAGCTGTGGGGGAAATTGTACTAAGGCATACAACATTGATTCCTTAAATACATATACACATGTCTCATGATTGTGTGGAGCAAGCTACTTAAGTCATTCTTTCAAAATCTTTCCATTCTTCAATAGTTTGTTGCTCTGTTGTGATATTTATCTTCCTTGTTTCAACCAATCAATCCATCTTCTCATGGATTGGTGCATCCTAGACTATAGTACAGTCAGGATCATATTTTTCTTGTAGGTGGCATACTTTTCTATGCATGTCCCAAATATGGTCAATCACCCTCGTCGCTTCCATCTATGCATCTTTCCCTTCTTGAAACCACATTTTCTACTGCACTTGTAGTTCTGCTTCAACCTTGCACTCCTATGTGATCTGAGCTTCCAATTTATCCCAGCTTCTTAGGTCAATTGTAGTATTTCATTGAATTTTCAACTCTTGTATCAATGCTTAGGTTACCTTTAGTCAATTTAAAATATTATCATAATAATCCAACTAATTTCTAAGAACAATGTTAATTGTTGAAGAAATATCTCCTACCTCCTCTAACTATTCCTTGACCTTTTTGAAATTTTTATGCTCTTTTCCTAGAATTGCTCCAGTTTGGTCAACTTTTAGTTGTTGATTCTCAACAAGGAGGTATTGTTGTCTATGAATCAAGTAAGTGGAAAATCCTTTTAAATAGTCGATTAGGTCATTTTGTGGGCTGACCATTATTATACTCAATTGACTTTTGGCCCTTTCTTTATAGATTATCCATGTTTGATCTTTCTTTGTTCGTCTTTGAGTTTCTTGGTTGAGTTTCTTAACCTCCTATTTATTTCCTTGCTCACTACCTTAGTCAAGTCATGAATCTCTGAGTCTGATGTGTCTGCTCAGTCAAAGGTGACTACATTTTTTCTTTGTTGCTTGCCCTTCAATCTAAAGGTGGTGAAAATTCTTGTGGATTCCTCCTTTTTATCCTTCACCTCATCTATTTTATTTTTGTTTTTCTCCTTCTATCCCACAATTATTTTATTAGTGTCCTTAGCACAATTGCCTATGACTCTAAGACATGGTTCTGAAGCTCTAGCTACTCGTCTTGCATTCTACTTTTTCAAAATTGTCAAAACTTTACAGGTATTATTCCCACTTGTTTTCTTCATTCTCCCATGTAGCATCTTTAGGACCATAGCATGTCCATTGAACCTTTATTGTCCCCATGGATTTGTTCTTTATCACTTTGACTTTTCTATCCAGATTGTGTACTGGTTCCACCCAGAAATCCCCTTCGTGCTTCACTTTGATCACATTCCATTCAATTACGTAGTTAGGTTCATGCACATATTTATTTAATAATGACACATGAAATACAATATCCACTTTCATGGATGCATGAAATGCTAGCATGTATGAAACTAACCCTGTCTTTTCTAATATTTCAAAAGGTCCACATTATCTTGTTTCCAACTTCGGGTAGCTTCCTAATCTTAGTGAACTTCTCTTTGCATTCACTCTTAAAAAAACATGTTTTCCCACTTTAAAATATCTAAACAATATATTCTTGTATGTGTATATTTTCTACCTATCCTAGGTAGCCTTTAAATTCTATTTTATCTTTTCTACTTGCTCTTCTATTTCCTTTAACAAATCTGGACTGACTGTTGGTGTATATATATGCTTAGTATATTGCACTCATTTATATGTCAATCTGGGATTCGTAATAAAAATATTTTTTACACTATATGTGCCGAAAACAGGTAACATGTCTTGTTGAGCATCTCCCAGAATACATGCAAGCACATTGCTCCATTGACATGCACTGGTTTTATACGTTGGATGTGTTTGTCGCCAATTGATTCTTCAACTATGGAATGGTCATTCCATTATTTTATATACCAACCACTTACCCTTCATTACTGTGATCGATATTTAGTTTCCACTCTGTCACTTGATGATCGAGTGTGAGATAAATCTTTTGCAATTTCCTAAAACCCTCCGGAAACTTCCACTAACTCACTAGTGTCAACTTCGTTTTGGAGTAACAACCATCTAGACTAATAATTGTATCGTGGTACCGGTTTTCTTTACTGTCAGCTTAATTTAGTAAAATCTAAGATAATTGATACCCTTTTATCTCATGCAAAAATGTGAAACTCCTACTGTTATACTAGGAAATGTTTTACTTAAGGATGATATTTCTTTAGCAACCTTCAAGCTAGGGTCATTGGTATGACTTGGGCTTGTATTTGAGTCTTCGCCCTTAGGTTTTATCAGATATTAATCATTTCACTACCTGGATAGTGGTGGATCGGTGGTCGTCTTGACCCTTCAAGACTCGAGGATTTAATTACTCTAATGGTGACTGCCTTAGCCTTTGAAGGGAACGAGATTCTACTACTGCCTTCATTAAATTTTATCGTTTCTAAGGTCGAAGGGGTAATTTGTGTTATAAATGAAGAATAGATTGTAATTTGTGGTGATCTGAAGAATCACATTTTTGAATTGAAGTCGTTTTCAATTCTCTCTGTGGAATTTTTGAAAATATTTTTGAATTGAATATGTTATTCTTTCGTGATCTGCATTGATGATTTCCTGTTATTGAGTTTGTAAACTATGTTAAGGTTTTTTCTCTCTCGGGACATCCGTCGGCCTGTGCAATAGAGCCATGACTCTCGAATTGCCGAGACAGATGCACTAGGAAACACACTTTCTCACAAAATAGCAACTCAGGGGATTCTTGCATTTTATTTTGTGTTGGGCGCTTCCAAACGCGTGATACCTGATACCATGAGGTGTTGGGCCCACAGGCTTATCACGATTTCGCATCTTGACAATTCTGCATGTGTTTTTTTTTGCGTCGAGCGTTTGTAAACACCAATACAAGAACTCTGATTGACCCCCACTTATTCACATTTGGTATCAGAGTTGGTAGTCCATCCTGCTATATGCTCTGTTCTTTGCAGATAATCCATGTTTGTGCCCAGTTTTACCTTCTCGTTTTTCTTGTGTGAAGGTTTATTCAATTTATTTCAATGTTTATATAAATGGATGTGTCTGGTAGTACTTTTTCTGAGGTTCAGGTTCTTGTCCTGAACAAGAAGTCATATGACTCTTGGTATATTCAGATGAGGACAATTTTGCATTCTCAATATTTATGGACATATATTATTGATAGTTATGTTGAGCCAGTTGATGCAACAATAGAACTTTCTCTCTCGAATGTTGACCGGGTTTTACTGGAGGAAAATAAGAAGAAGGACAACAAGGCTCTTGGATTAATCTAGCAAGGGTTAAATGAATCCATTTTTACAAAGATTCCCATTGTTTCATCTTCGAAGATGGCTTGGGACATTCTTGAAACCTGTTATCAAGTTGTGTCCAAGGTGAAGACAGTCAAGTTACAAAACTTAAGAAGGAACTTCAAAAATCTGAAGATGCAGAATAATGAAAGTGTTGATACTTTCAGGACACAAGTGACGAGTGTTGTAAACCATCTCAGGAAGTATGGATATGATGTTGAGAATAAAAGAGTTATTGAGAAAGTGATGAGAAGTTTACCCAAGAAGTTTGAAGTTGTTCTTGTACCCATAGAGGAATTTAGGGATTTAAGTCAAATGCAAATTGATGAGTTAATTGGTTCTCTTATTGCTCATGAATCTAGGATATCTAGATATGAAGAAGGATCAATGGAGCATGATTTCAAATCCCAACTGCATGTTACCAGAGGCAAAGACAGAGGCAAAGGAAGGTTTTATAATTGTGGCAGAGAAGGTCGATTTTCTGGTTGATGGGACAACAAAATTGAATCAGAGTCTGAGCAGAAGTTCCAATAGAATCCTCCAAATTTAAGAGGGAGCAACAACAAACCTTGGCAGCAAGAAAATTGGAGGTATGATAAAATTAAAGTACAATGTCATTATTATAAGAAGTTTGGGCATCTTGCTAACAAATGTTGGAAGAAGCAGGCAGATGCTAGAAAACACTCTGCACATATCACAAATGAGACTGAGTATGATCAAAATCCTGTGCTTATGACCTATAATTTGACTCAAGAAAGTGCTAGTGATATTTGGTTTTTGGATAGTGGTTGTTGTAACCACATGACTAGTAATAAGGATTTATTTTCTTCTACTGATATTAGTATTCAGTCTGAAGTAAAACTGGGAAATGATTGTAAGGTTACAGTTAATGTTAAAGGTGTAGTTCCAGTTTACACTAAAAATAACCAGAGAAGAAATATTTATGATGTTTACTTGATGCCTGGTTTAAAATGCAATCTTAATAGTGTTGGACAACTGATGGAGAAAAAGTATAGACTATTCTTCAAGAATAAGGTATGTACAATCTATGAGAGATTACCCAAGAAACAATTGATTGCAAGAGTAGAGATGACCAAGAATAAAATGTTTCCACTTGTTATGAGAAATGATTTCAGTGGTTCTTTGAATGCTTAAAAGGCTGGAAGTTTAGATGAATCTTGGTTATGGCATTTAAGATATGGTCATTTACATTTTGGTGGCTTAGATCTATTACAGAAGAAGCATATGGTAAAAGGGTTTCCCTGTATTCAACATCCTGCAAGCTCTTGTGAGAGTTGTATAACTGTAAAGCATCATAGACATAAATTTGTTTCAGGTGTTTCCTATAGAGAAAAAAGCTCCATTGGAAATTGTTCACACAAATTTGTGTGGACCTATGAAAACACATTCTTTGATTGGTAGTGTTTATTTTATGACTTTCATTGATGATTTCAATAGGAAGACTTGGTTGTATTTGTTGAAACATAAATACAAAACTTTTGATGTTTTCAAGAGGTTTAAGTCTATGGTTGAGAATGAGAGTGGTCGAACTATTAAGATCCTAAGGTCTAATAGAGGTGGTGAGTATAAGATGAATGAATTTATTGAATTTTGTGATCTTCATGGAATTAAAAGGTAGTTTATTGTTCCATATAATCCATAGCAAAATGGAGTGGCTAAAAGGAAGAATCAAACCATCATGAATATCGCTCGAAGCATGTTGAAAGAGAAGCATCTTTCAAATGAATATTGGGGAGATGTGGTTCTTTTCTTTGTTTTTATATTGAATGGAAGTCTGACCAAGACCATGAGGGATCGTGTACCTCAGGAAGCCTAGGACAGTAAGCCTTGCAATGTTTCTTATTTCAACTTTTTTGGATGTGTAGCATATGCGCATGTACCTGCAGAAATGAGGAGGAAGTTGGATGATAGAAGCGATAGATCTGTCTTTGTTGGATACAATGAAGAGTCTAGGGCATATAGACTCTACAATCCCATCACCAAGAAGTATGTAATTAGCAAAGATGTTCAATTTAACGAAAATGAAGCCTCAGATGGAAGTACTGATAAATCTATTTCAGAGGGAGTTGTGTTACCCCATGAAGATGATGATGGAGTTGAGCAGGCTGAAGGAGATGGATAGTTGGTTCAACATGCACATACACCTGCAGCAAAAATTTCTACTAGGAAATAACTAGATATCATCCCATCTCAATTTGGAACACCCATAATTCATGAGTGTGGTGAGCCATCTGGACATGGTGGACATCAAACATATTCATAGGTAAGCAGTGAATCATATCCTACTTTAGTTTCATTGAAAAGCAGATTTAAAGGACACAATACTTGAAGTTTAAGAGAATTATATGATCAAAATGAAGAAGTAGATCATGTTTCAAATTTTTCATTAATAGCTTATGACCCTATAAGTTTTGATGAAGCTTCTAATGAGGATGTTTGGATAAAAGCAATGGATGTGGAGATTGATTCTATTGAAAGAAATAACACTTGGGATCTTGTTGATTTACCTAAAGATAAGAAAATTATTGGTGTTAAATGGGTTTATAAGACCAAGCTGAATGTAGATGGTGAAGTAGAAAAGTACAAGGCAAGACTTGTAGCTCAAGGGTTTAGTCAACAACCCGGTATTGATTACAATGAAACATTTTCTCTTGTAGCAAGAATTGACACTATGAGGATGCTCTTAGCTATTGCAGCTCAAAATAAATAGATCATGCATCAGATGGACGTTAAGTATGCATTTTTGAATGGATGTTTGGAAGAAGAGGTTTATGTAAGACAACCTCCAGGTTATTTGATTAATAATCATAGAGATAAAGTTTACAAGTTAATAAAATATTTATATGGATTAAAGCAAGCATCCAGAGTTTGGTATAACAAGATTGATGAATACCTAATTAGTGTTGGATTCAACAGAAGTCCAAGTGAGCCAACTCTATATACAATGGTAAACCAGGAAGGTAAAATTTTGATTGTCTTTCTGTATGTTGATGACTTGATTTTTACTGGAGATCTATCTGTAGATGATTTTAAAAATGCCATGAAATAGAGTTTGTAATGACTGATTTAGGATTGATGAAATATTTCCTTGGAATTGAGGTAGATCAATCTGATGATGGAATTTTCATTTGTCAAACTAAATATGAAAATGAAACATTGAAGAGGTTTAGAATGCTAAATTGAAAATCAGCTGCAACACCAATGGAAACTAGTACTAAACTTAGCAAATGTGATGAGGGATTATATGTTGATCCAACTCTGTTTAAAAGGTTGGCTGGTAGCCTTATTTATTTAAAAACATCCAAACCTGATATTATGTTTTCTATAAGTTTGATTTCCAGATTCATGGAGACTCTGAAGAGTACTCATTGGCAAGCATGAAAGAGAATCCTGAGATACATTGCTGGAAAAACTAATTTTGGTATTCGTTACACATCAAGAGTGAACTTTGATATGATCGGATATACTGATAGTGATTTTGTAGGTTCCATTGATGATAGGAAAAGCACATCTGGTTATGTGTTCAGTTTTGGATTTGGAGCAGTGGCATGGGCATCCAAGAAATAACCCATAGTGACTTTATCTTCTGCTAAGGCATAGTATGTTGCAACAACAACAACTGCATGTCAAGATGTATGGATGAGAAGAACCTTGAATGAATTATTGCATGAGAAAAATGGTGCAACTCAAATTGTCTGTGATAATAAATCTTCCATTTCACTGTCAAATAATCATGTTTTTCACAAGCAAAGTAAGCACATTGATACAAGGTATCATTTCATTCGAGAGATGGTAAATATAAAAGAAATTTATGTTCAGTTCTGCAGGTCTAAAGAACAATTTCCAGACATATTTACGAAGCCTTTGGGAATTGAATTGTTTAAAATTCACAAAAGGAATATTGGGGTCTATAAGCTGTAATGCATTGTTTACAACAATCTTGTATTGCATTTCTGTTTTGTTTTTTGTTTTTTGAAATGATTAAGAGGGAGTATGTCAGATATTAATCATTTCACCTCCTGTATAGCAACGGATTAGTGGCCATCTTGACCCTTCAAGACTCGAGGATTTAATTACTCTAATGGTGGTCGCCTTAACCTTTGAAGGAAAAGAGATTCTACTACCGCCTTCATTAAATTTTATTGTTTCTAAGATCGAAGGGGCAATTTGTGTTAGTATAAATAAATGAAGAACATATGTATTCATACAAAAGAAAATGATAGAACTATTGTATGCTCCTGTTATCATTAAATATGGTTATACATCTATGAACAACTGTATATATATGTGTGTGTGTGTGTGTGTGTGTGTGTGTGTGTGTGTGTGCACGCAAAAGAAATGATAGAAATGGTTATATGTTTTCTATGGGTTATTAATATATATGCATGTGGTTGTATAGACACATATATATGTTCATGCATAAAGAAATTTCCTATTGACCATTGATTTCGATATATGTATATTGAATTACTATTTCAAACTGTACAAGTTCCATAAAGAAAAATAGAACTAATAACAATCCACATATATATTTACATATTATTTATGTCTATAATCACATAAAAAAATGATTCAATAGTCCACAAATGCATGGTAAAGTAGTTGTCACATTCAATGAATCTTATTCAAAATGGTTTCAAATAAACTGTGTATTCATTTGAAAATAATTACAAAATCCTTGTGTGTCGATTTGAACTGATTCAAATTATTACAATGACCATAGGCCAAAGACTCCATTACCACTTGTAGACAGAATCTAGGAAGAATGGAATAAGTATGCATGACTAGATCAGAACTCGAATACCTTTTTGAGAGAGAGGAATTTCCTTAAATTTCTCCCCTTGATATGTATAAACCTGCAAAGGAGAAATACGATAGATTTAGTAAACTATGCTAAGTATTTAATGGAAATCAAATAATAAAAGAAGATTGGACAATACGTAGCTTGAGTTAGACATAGAATCATTTCTTCATTGGTGCTGGTGTGATGATATATCCACGACCCAAACGGGGAGGAGCGGATCCAAAATCAGTTGATGGGTACCCTCACAAAACAAGATAGGGCCCCATCATTAATTTATTGTAACTGTAAATAATACTTTTGTATGCACAAAATACAGGTAATAAATTACACAGTGTTAAAATAAACACACAGAGCACAGTTGTGAAACCCTACAAAGGGTAAACAATGCCTTTGCATACCCAAAGCATAAACTATAAATTATGCGGAGTTAGAATAACTCACACAAAGCATGGTTGCTAATCCCATAAAGGATAAAAACTATGCTTTTGTATATATACAGAGCGTAGGCTACAATTTACACAATGGTGTATATATTACATAGAACGCAAAGGAATTAAGACGAAAAATCTCACAGGTGCAGTTATAAATCCATGTATGGGTAAGTAACATTTTGCATACATAGAGAATTGAATTAATAGTATGCATGCAACGAAATCATGAATTTTCACAGAGGCAAATCCATTTCAATTCAAAGTATTTTACCATACTGTTGTGTATAAACCAAAGTAATTTATGAATTGCTATATATAAAATAGAGAGGGAAAATTACGAACAGAGGTTCGGGGTTGAAATATATATATGTAATTATGCTATATAAAATACAAGTGAAATTGACGAACAAAAGGTCAATGTTACGACCTCTTCTTATGAAAACACAAAAGGTAAATTATGAACCAAAAATTTAAAATTGCCTGATATGTTTTTCTTATACAAACATCGATGGTAAATTATAAGCAGAGGGTTAATTGTTTCCCTATATCTATTGTCGTAGGGAGCTCATAAGTTAACTCGCACACATAATGTGAGTTACACAATGGCCACAAAAGAGTTTTTGCAACACTTTTATGCAAATGCATTCACGAATCTACACAGAGTGGTAAATTAAAATACACCAAACGAATATATGAATCCCATGGAGGGTTTATCCTATGTATATATATATTCTCGCAGAGCTAAATCATGAATTCCACAGTGAGGTAACATAATTACACAGAGCATGACTCTAATAAGAATTAGAAACTATACATATATTCTTACACAGGATATCCATTACAAATGAACACATAATGCTAGTATAATTGCTAGGACAAATTTACGATTCTTCTACAACGTTAACATTTTACAGAGTGCATAGACTTTGGGATTCCCACAAAGAATAAACGAGTTACATACGTAAGGGATAATGTTTAAAAATGTCACACAATAGATGTAATAAACACAAAAGGAACATTGAAGGATCAAACAATAAGAATAACTTCGACCACGGTGGAACCTTGGGAGAAAACACCTATGCAGGCGAGATACCAATACATACGGTGTGGGAGAAAATACCTATGGAGGCAAGCTACCATAAACAGTTCGCAACAATTTTTATCCACGATTTACAAAATAATGAAGAAAAGAGGTTCTGGTTTACCTTGTGCAGAGAGGAACCCCAATGGTGTTCATCTTCCATATTGTTACTAGGGTTGAGCTTGTTTCCAAATTCTCGGCCATAACCCACAGAGAAGAATGTTACAATGCCAAAGTCGAGACACACACAATTTAAGGGTAGGGTTTTCTGAACACCACACCAAAGGGGAAAAAC
This sequence comes from Picea glauca, assembly GCA_000966675.3. NCBI lineage: Eukaryota > Viridiplantae > Streptophyta > Pinopsida > Pinales > Pinaceae > Picea > Picea glauca. Next base: position 328,729 of record JZKD02S0322730.1, read on the forward strand.
AATTACGGAGGTGACCTTGAAACACTTTCAAATGAGGAGCAATTCTTGACGAGATGCACAATACCACTTTCATGTGCATATTCGAGGATGGACAGTCTTCATCAGGTGCGACTGCTTAAGTGTCTAGCTCAAGAAGTATGATACAGACCTTCCTTTAATGGATTTAGCCAGTGATCAATGCCTATAGACCGATATGACATCGACCATTAACATGGTTTCCAGAGCCTATTCAATTATGGACCAAGTCAGTAGTCGGGTAGGGTTTAACATTGTTAGGTATAGGTTTTTTTGTGGTGTAAGTGTAGAACCATAGGTGTTAGGATGTATGATTAGTCAATGTCTTTTTTGGAAGGACAACCCTATAACTACCCCTTGGTAATGATATGACATCTGTGCATAACAACTATTCAACGTGCTATGATATGAATTACATTGTGGTGGATTGACATCTTATAACGATACAAATTCTATGAATAGTGCAAATGCTATAATAGTTCATATGATATACAACATATATATAATGAGCATGATATATATATATATATATATATAGATAGATAGATAGATAGATAGATATAGATATAGATATATAATGGGTAAGATTTATGTCATATGTTGAATGGAATATATATATGTATATTGGTGTATATTAAGAACTCCATATGTTGAATTACATAGTGGTATGTGTCACGATTTCATATAATGGTTACATATTAACATGTGTTATAAGTTGGATCTTTTGTCAACAACATGTATAAATATATAATGATATGAATAGTATCAATGTTATGTTATACATACTATAATTGCTATAGTTGTTACAGTAAGCAATGCAAGAATCATATTTGATAATACAAACATTATGAATAGACTATATGCTAGTCTATTGTCCATAGTTTAATGCACACTGTAATCTTTTAATAGCACAAATTGTAACATCCCGCTCTGGCGCACTGAGAAAACTTATTCTTTGAGGACACTTGCTCGCAAGTGATCTAGACTTTATGATATTTAAACATTTATCCTTGATTATGATGTGTTATAATAGATGACGTGATATTTTACTTCCTTGACATAGACATGTGCTATTGACTCAGTTTTATTGAGTGTGTAGGGTTTTGGACCTTGAGGATGCAGAGGCATCAATGGAACCCCTTGGACTCCGGATTGAGTCAGGGAGTGTGTTATTTGGGTTGATTTATTTACTGTGATATTTCATTGATTTGATGATTGATGTGGACATGTTTTGACACAATTGTTGATGATGCAGGCTGATGATAGCTTGCCAACTAGACTCACATATGGAGTAAAGGGGCCACACACGATTTCCAGAGAGGTTGAGGGAGAGGGGTGGACAACACCCCTGCCACAGCCTACTAGCACTCCTTCCGTGGCTCGAACTGTAGGTTAACAATTACCTAGTTCAAGAGGATCCATGATGCCATGAGGGCAGACTGTGACAGTTGCTCACGATGATCCTATGGGGCGCGCAATAAGGCGAGGGCCTTATTCCTTAGATCCCTTAGTCTCCCACAAGTTCACCTGGCAGAGTGTTCACTCCAGGGGTTATAGATGCCTACCAATCAGTCAAGTTAGCGAGTGGCACCCTTCGAGCACGTGGTGCATCCTGAAGGGAACGTCGCATGAAAGAAACACCAGTTGGCGAGTGGCACCCTTGGAGCACATGGTGCATCCTGAAGGGCATGTCGCGCAAGAGAACCACAAGAAGCGAGTGGCACCCTTGGAGCACGTGGTGTTTCATGAAGGGAACGTCGCGCAAGAGAACCACAAGAAGCGAGTGGCACCCTTGGAGCACGTGGTGCATCCTGAAGGGCACGTCGCACAAAAGAAATAAATGAGGCAAGTGGCACCCTTGGAGCACGTAGTGTGTCCTGAAGGGCACGTCGCGTTGATGATGATGAAGAAACAAACCTAGATGGCCCTAAGACATTAACGCCTTAAGAAATCCTTAAACAACTTCCCTAACCAAGTGTCGCCCAGTTAAGAATCCAAGTCCTAAGTCTAAAACTTTTCTAGGGTAAAAATTTAGTCTAACCTTAAGAAAAGACCCTAGAATAAAAATAAAAATTTAAACAAAAACCCACTTAAGTAATAGTTTAGTCTTCATAAAATTCTTGGGCTAAATGAAGAGAGTAAGAATTTAATTAAAACTAACGGATTTAAAATTTTGCAAGGAAGAAATTATTTCTTAACTTGTGAAAGTACAAAAGATATTAAATAATTAATAAAAGGGAAAGATTTAATAGGGCAACTGACATTTTGGGTTTAATAAAAAGGGGAAAGAAGGGAATAATAAGAATTTGGAAACTAAGTAAATGGAGGAAACATAATAAAGGAAAGATGGGAACTTATGGTCAAAAGTGAGGTCAACATAGTAAGGAATCTGCAATTAAGAACCTTCTAAAATGAACTAAAATTAGCAACTTCATTTCAGGAAAAGTATTTAAAACATGTAAGGGGATCTAGGAACACCTAGGAGGATATTTAGGAGAAACTCTAGGTGGGTGAGGGAAATGATTCAATTAATAATTTAAAGAAAATAATTATTGGAGGAAAGAGGGGGATGGACGACACTTGTGTGAAGGAGAATATTTAGAATATTTTTATTTAAAAGTGATTTAGGGAAAGTGTGAGGTTTGGAAAACTCTATAAAAGAAAGGGATGATGAGGAAGAAAGGGGGATTAGCTGCCAACGTAATGTTACATTGCTGGATTTGTGACTTGACTGATTACTTGTGAAGAGTTGGGATTTTCCAGCTCGGATAGGAGTGGTAGCTCGGCCTTGTGAGGCGAGTGGGGAAGCTAGACGTACCATCTAGATAGTGTGTGGCCCCTTTGCGGCTTGGGGGCCTAAGGGAGAAGCAGAGTACCCCTAGTGATTGGCTGGGAGGTACCGGTGAGGTCTTGACGGTCAGCGAGCGGGAGCGGCATGGAGCGCGCAGACGTCAAGGCAATGGTATGCGCATGTATTTAGTAGAGTAGAATGCGTAGTTATTTTCTTCTGCGATTATGATTGTATTTTTGTAAAAATGTTAATTCAGCTATTGTAATTAGATAAGGGATGAAACCAAAATAAACTATACTTCATCTATTGCATTGTATCATTAAAACGGCTACCGTTGTGGTTGTCCTTGGCAGTTGATGTCATATGCCTGGTTGTGTGTTTTTTTTTCCTAAAAATTTTGTTGTAGTGCAGCCTTTTCTTTTCTCACTGTGTGTTTTTACCTTTCTATATTTTTCTTCACGCCTTGGATGATAAAATCTCCGCGGACATTTCAGTAACCCTTTTTGGTTAATGTTCTCTCCAGCTATGCTTCACGTTTTTATAATTGACTGTGTTCTTATGCTTCCTGTAATGACTGCGTTTTTATAATTGACTGCGTTCTTAGGCTTCATGTAATGACTCGTGGTATTGGAGTTCCAGTTTCAGGAAACCTTGGGACTCCTGTCTGCTTTGCCTTGGCAGCCTGAGGTTGAAGAAACATTTAATTTTAGAGTTTCTTGCATGTACCCGGTTGGGATAATCGCTGGGGGTCAGATGCATTTCATTGTTAGAGGCTACGTCTTATCTCCCTGACTGCCTTTTTCCGTTGACTTCAAGTCGCCAATGATTTGATGTCTGCAGTTCCTATTAATTGTCCTGAGTTTTCCTGGAAAAGGTGATGGGTATGCTGTGGTTAACTCCCAGAAGTGGCTTGATCGTGATGTTTGCATTAATCCAATTGGTATTTCATTTTTTTTCCTTTTTTTTACCTTATTCCTTTCACCTTACTCACAATGCTCTGCCACCAAATTCTGGTTAACCCAGCAATTCAATCCACCCACCCATCATGGATTCTCCCTCATAGTCCACTCACAACGTTTTTTTTATGGCGACCATACACTGTACTCACACCGACACAGCGTAAATGAGTTCCACATAGAATAGGAAATGCTCACACCGACTTCACACAACAATGATGTTGTTCACATCTTTCCCACCTTGACCTGCGTGCTCAGACTGATGGGTCGCCTGTATAAAATTTTTATGGATGAATATACTCAGAACCCACAACCTTTCATTAATAATTGTCAAATCTGGTAACCACAAATTCACCCTTCCTTTTTACAAAAAATTTGATTTAATTGTTGGGCAAGTACGTTTAATGTTTTTATTTTATGATTCGGCAATAATGTATTGGCGTTATAACACATTTTTACCTCTGCGTAACATGCATTATTACCTTTGCGTGTTTTTCCTGGCACATTAACTTTGCTGGCGAGTTGGCCCTTGATTACAACTCTCTGTTCCTTGCTGCATGGTGAAATCTATTTTGGGGACTTGAATTTCCCTGAACCGCGGCCAGTTACCCGTGCCTTCCCATTTCTTACCTTTTTCTGACAGTGAATCTTTTTGCTTGGAAGATCTAGACAGCTCTGTAGTCATTTACAGTTGCATTTTTCAAGGCAAATTTATTGATAATACCTGCCAACTATTGAATTACATATATTTTTTTTAGTTTCTTGTTTTCTATTTAACTTTTGGAAATCAATAAATCGATTCTTCAATAATTAAGAATGTGTAGTCATTGTGCATGGATTTTCCTTAATGTTGCAATCATTCGATTATCGTGGGACAAATGCCATGGTATAGAATGTGCTTAAATTAAATATCATTGAAAGTAGATAAAATATGATCGCTTCGTTGTTCATTTGTTGGCAGCATATGAGAACCAAGGTAATGGATATATTTGTTTGCAAGGTTTTTAACATGAAATGTAATATGACGGAATTTAAGGTAAAGAAAGGTAATGTAATGTTAAGGTAATATAGTGTAATGTTTTGATGTTAATGTTATTATTGGTTTAGAGTAATAATCGGTGTAAAGTGATGCTGACTGTATGCTTAGGGTAATGAAATACAATTATTATTATTGTTTATGGTAATGAGTATGGAATGAACATTTAATGCTAAAGATAATGGGTGTGAAACTGTTAGTGTTGACGTTGTAGTCGTTTCATGGTAAAGTTACTAAAATGATTATAGATACCACATCGGATGTAATGTATTTGGTCATTTTATATAGTTATTGTAAAATGAAATTAAAAAATGGGTGTTATTTCATGGTAGTGATGATGAAATTAAATATCAGTGATAGTAGATAAAATATAATGTTTTGAACTAAGTTCCAAGGTTATTATGACTTAGTGAATGGGATTTTGCAATTCATTGAAAATGCCTTATTAATGAAAATCGCTTTTAATTGGATTTGCTATTATTTGGACTCACAATTAATTGAATTTGCAATTAAGTGACTTGCACCTCCATAGAAGACATGGTTGCTCTTTTAATTATGGCTGTGCTTGATTTTTGGTATTTAATTCTTAATTTTTTACTAAAGTAAAATGGCTCATTTCCTCAAAATGCATAGCAATCTACCTAGGAGTTGAACTGATTACATGAGTGGAATCATTGTTAAAGGATGCATGACTTAAATGATATTGACCTTAACAAGTTACTAAACGTATTTAGAAGAGTCCTATGACATTTCAATTGAAGTTGTGCCCATGTGGTTCTGGCTTTCTTCATCAGTTTCCTATTGCTCAGTTGGATTTTGTTTTATTGCATATTGGGTTTTTCTGTGTTTCCCTTAATTTTGGCGGCCACCCTAGTCCGATGGGTTCCTTCTGCAGGGTTCTTTTATTTGATTGGCTTAGGGTTGGGCTATTAAATTTAGGGTTAATAAAGTTGTTGTTTATTTCTATGCCGATGTTTAGGGTTGGGTTAAATTCAGGGTTAGTAATATAATTGGAATGGTCCAAACTCACAGTTGTATGATATCATACTCTTCGATCTGATAAAGCTAGTCGCTCTGTATATAAGTCTGTGTGTGTGATCATTTTCTGTGTAAAGAATCCAGTGCCGTATCAAGATTTTCAGGCCCTTTAAAGGTAGGGTTTCCACTCTTGCGACACACCTCTAAGGTTGTATCAGTAGTCATGGCTCTTTAAAGGCAGAGTTCCCACCACTGCGACCTCTTGACAAAGATTACTAGTTTCTTCCTGAGCAGTTGGCCAGGAGCCTATCTGACATTCTCTCTCTCCAGAGTAGAGAACTAAGATTAAACACCGTGCTTTCTTGTGCAGAAATAGTAAAATCTACTACTATGGATTCTTCCATCTGTGTTCATACTGTACATAACATTGTATGTTGTTTAATGCTTGCAGTTACTTGTTGTGCGCCTTATGTCTTCTTGTTGTGATCATCGTGGTTGCGTCTTGTTAGTCATTGGGTGGAGAAGTAGAGTTGAATATGTTTGTTTCCCTTGTACCCGCGCACACACCTGTAAAAAAAAATAAAATAAAAAAATTCCACTTGTTATATGAGGTTTGTAGTCGTGACGAACAGGAGGTTCATTACATATGGTATCAGAAAGGGTTCGACCCGCAGCTTGGGAATGCTACAGCTTTCGTTGGCATGATTTGATTGTATTGTTTCTAATTGAGTTGTTTATGTGCACGCATGGTAAGCATGGTTAGAGGACTCTGTGGAGGCAGACGATGGAGTGCTAGGGGAGGAGGCGTGATGCCTCCGGTAGCATCCACACCTGAGGGTTCTAACCCCCAGGGAGGTGAGCAGGTTATTGGACAGGAGCAGATATCAGTTGGAGACATGGTCGAGATGATGAGGTCTTTTCAGTGCATGTCTGAGGCATTGATCAGCTGATTGGACAAAGATGAGGCCAGGGCGCTGACACCCGCTGAGGTTCCGCCACGCGCACCGGCTTTTATTGGTAGCATTCACTGTGAACTTGAGAAGGTTAAATTTATTGATTTCTTTGGTGCCCCAGACGGCGCAGCCACCGAGGCATGGTTGGAGAATATGGTGATGTGCTTAGAACTTCGCGCTTATACCTCCAACATGAAGGTCCGCATGGCGGTATTTCAACTGAAGGGGAGCGACCTTCTATGGTGGAAGACGCTCCTACCGCAGCTGAACATGGTTGTCAAGGACGTGTCATGGGAATTGCTCGAGGAACAGTTCTGAGAGAGGTACCTTTCAGAGGAATTCATTTAGCATCAGCTCAATGAGTTCAACGCATTATGACATTGAGGTTGTACGGTGCCAGAGTATGAGGGACGTTTTATGGAGCTGCTCCGGTATGCTCTGCACCTTAACACCGAGAAACTTAAGGTCAACCGGTTCATGTTCAGCCTTAACATAAGCCTACATGCAAAGGTTAGGATTTTTATGCCTCAAACCTTGTACGATGCCATCTAGAAGGCCCTCATAGCAAAAGAGGAGCTTAGCAGTGGGGGTCAGACCAGGAGTCCAACGAGACCAGCAGGGCAGGGTTCATCTGGAACATGGCAGCATCAGGCACCAGGGAGACATACACCAGGATATCGTGGCTTCCAGAGGGGATCCACTTTCAGTACACCTCAGCGATCGCTGCCTCAGTAGTGGACCCTTTATCGGGGACCACAGCACCAAAAGGAGCGTCACCCGAAGCAGTAGCAGTTTAGGCCTATTCAGCAAAACAGACTAGGGTTCGAGGCCGGTGGGCCATCATCTTCTACTTTGGGTACCAGGACTACTGGACCGAAGAAGGGGTGTTGGACGTGTGGGGAGCCACATTACTAGCGTGGCTGTCCTGTGGAGAGGACCAGAGCATTCAGATCAGCCAGACCCACTACTATGGGAGATATGGGCAAGGCCCATCAGATTCATGCGGCGGTAAATAACCGCTAGGCAGAGCACCAGTCGACTGTGCTCAAGATGACATGTACTGTCACTGACCAGACCCTTAGTATTTTGATAGACCCATGTGCTACTAAGAGTTTCATTTCTGGTGCAACGCTAAAAAGGATTAAGGTAAAGCCAGTCAAACATGACAAGTTTAGCTTTATAGAGATGGCTTCGAGAGACAAATAAAAGGTTGGAGGAAAGGTGAAAGGATGTGCCTTTAACCTGGGAGAGTTTGTCACGAGGGTCAACTTGTACGTCACAATCTTAGGATCTTATGATGTCATGATTGGTATGGATTGGCTGGAATCGCATGAGGCGATACTCAACTTTAAGACGAAATGGTTGAGCTTGGTTGATGACAAAGGACAAAGACGTGTGATTGTAGGACGGAACTAGGGAGTTTCCCTGAGGTTCGTCTCTTCCTTACAGTTACAGAAGAGTATGCGCAAGGGGTGTAAGATTTATGCGACCCTTGTGCTAAACGAAAGGGGAGTAGAGGAAGGTCTAGAACACTTTTCGATGGTGAAGGAGTTTGTGAACATATTTCCAGAGGAGTTACCTAGGATGCCTTTGGAAAGGGAACTGGAGTTTACCATAGACCTAAAATCGGGGACCGAACTAATAGCAAGAACGCCTTATTGGATGTCAACCCCAGAGTTGCAAGATTTGAAAATGCAACTGAAGGAGTTGTTGGACCTGGGAATGATACATCCTAGTGTGTCACCGTGGGGTTCACCTGTTATTTTCATACGAAGGAAGGACAGATTGTGGAGGCTTTGCATTGACTACCATCAACAGAACAAGGCTATGATCAAGAATCAATATCCCTTACCAAGAATTGATGATCTGTTCGATCAAATGAAGGGTGCGATGGTGTTCTCCAAGATCGATTTGCGATCAGGGTACCACCAGTTGCGGATCAAGGAGGATGACATCCCTAAGACTGCCTTTAAGATGAGATTTGGACATTACGAGTTTACCTTTTACCGTTTGGACTGACAAATGCCCCAGGGGTATTTATGAGTTTGATGAATGGGGTGTTTCACGAGTACTTGGGCAAGTTCATCCAAGTATTCATTAACGATATTTTGATCTACTCTCGGACGACGGAGGAGCATAATGAGCAGTTGTGCTTGGTACTATAGTGTTTACAAGAGCACAAACTGTATGGGAAGTTATCCAAATTCTCTTTTTATCAATCGATGATTCACTACTTAGGGCATGTCATCTCCGACGAAGTTATCGCCATGGATCCAGCAAAGGTTGAGGCTATTATGGAATGGCCTGTGCCAATGAATGTCATAGAAGTGCGTATCTTTATGGTTTTAGCAGGATACTATCGATGGTTTGTCGAGGGATTTTCGAAGATAGCAAATCTGATCACGGAATTGCAGAAGAAAATAAAGAAATTTTTTTGGACCAAGAAATGCACGGAATCATTTCGGAGGCTTAAGGAGTTGTTGACAACAACGTCGATACTAAAAGTCCCTAACATGGATGCGGACTTCTTGGTATGCACTGACACATCCAAGGAAGGTTTAGGCGGAGTCTTGATGGAACACGAATGAGTGATTGCTTACATTTCAAGGAAACTGAGAAGGCATGAGGAAAAATGCGCGATGCATGATTTGAGTTATTAGCCATCGTATATGCCTTGAAGGTTTGGAGACACTACCTTGTTGGATGAAAACTTGAATTAAAGACTAATCATTGTGGACTACAACACATTTTTACACAAAGTGACCTGAACACACGACAACGACGTTGGTCGGAGTTTCTTAGTGAGTACGACTTTGAGATCACTTACATAAAGGGAACAATGAACTGAGTGGCGGATGCTTTGAGTCAGAGGCCGCACATATTTTCGGTGTTGCCTCTTCAGACGAATCTACGTGATAATATTCTCACTTTACAATGTGACGATGACTGGTACAAAGAGGTCAAGGGTTTTATCGGACAAAACACAATGATGGTACCACGATATGAGGGATATTCATTTGATAGTGATGGTTTATTGAGGCATAAAAGTTGGATTTACGTACCGCCAAACGACGAGTTGAGGATGTTGATCCTGAGCGAGGCTCATAGAGCAGTCTACACGGCTCACCTAGGCGTCACGAAGATGAGGGAAGACCTTAAACCCTTATTCTTCAGGAAGGGAATGAAGGCTGACATAGTAAACTATGTGGCCAGATGTCTAGAGTGTCAGCAGGTAAAGGCTGAACATAGACATCCAACAGGATTACTTCAACCACATGCCATCCCGGAATCGAAATGGGAGGTCATTTCGATGGATTTTATTGTTGGATTTCCACTGACGACAACGAGACATGACTCTATTTTTGTGGTAGTAGACACTTTGACGAAGAGTGCTCACTTTATTCCTATGCATATGATGTATCAGGAAACTAACATAGTGAGAGTTTTCATCAGTGAGATTGTGAGGCTACTTCGTGTGCCTAAGAAGATTATATCTGATTGAGGATCGATGTTTACTGGACGATTTTGGATGAGTTCCCAAGAGGCCTTGGGGACCCAACTTAACTTTAGTACTGCATATCACCCAGAGACAGATGGATAGACAGAACGAATGAACCAAACCTTGGAAGACATGTTGCGCATGTACGTGATGGACCAACAAAAGCATTGGGAGGAATTCTTGCCTCTAGTAGATTTCACTTACAGCAAAAGTTACCAGAGCACCATTAAAATGGTGCCTTTCGAGTTTCTTTATGGACGACCATGTCAGACGCACTTGAGTTGGGATCGGCTTGAGGATAGGGTCCTGGTGGGACCAGAAGTGATCCAAGAAATGGAAGAGAAAATGCAAACCATAAGACAAAGGATTAAAGAAGCACAGGATCGATAGAAGAGTTATGGCGATGCACACCGAGTCGACCATAGTTACGAGGTCAGCGGTCGAGTCTTCTTGCAGGTTAAGCTGCATAAGAGTTTGATCAAGTTTGGAAAGGGAGCTAAACTCTCTCCTAGGTTCGTGGGACCTTTTGAGATTGTGGAAAGAAAGGGGCCCATGGCCTATCGACTAGCATTTACTGATTCTTTGAGGCATATGCACGATGTATTTCATCTATCTATTTTGAGACACTATATTAGTGATCCTACACATGTGATTGACATGAGTTCCTTGCAAGTATCAGACAAGGGAGCGCTCACGGCTGAGCCAGTCTGCATCTTAGATCACCGTGTTCGACAGTTACAACATCGAACGGTAGATCAGGTCAAGGTCAAGTGGGACAATTATAGTCCGCACTCGGTGACTTGGGAGGACACATATAATATGCGCCAACAGTTTCCATTTTTGTTTGATAAATAGACTTATGATACCGTGATACATTTATTTCGGCATTTATACCATGAAACTTCAGGATGAAGTTTAGACCAAGAGGGGGTGTATGTAACATCCCGCTCTGGTGCACTGAGAAAACTTATTCTTTGAGGAGACTTGCTCGCAAGTGATCTGGACTTTATGATATTTAAACATTTATCCTTGATTATGATGCGTTATGATAGATGACATGATGTTTTACTTCTTTGACATAAACAGGTGCTTATTGACTTAGTTTTATTGAATGTTTTACTTCTTTGACATAGACAAGTGCTATTGACTTAGTTTTATTGAGTGTGCAGGGTTTTGGACCTTGAGGATGCAGAGGCATCAATGGAACCCCTTGGACTCTGGATTGAGTCAGGGAGTGCGCTATTTGGGTTGATTTATTTACTGTGATATTTCATCTATTTGATGATTGATGTGGACATGTTATGACACGATTGTTGATGATGCAAGATGATGATAGCTTGCTGACCAGACTCACATATGGAGTAAAGGGGCCACACACGATTTCCAGAGAGGTTGAGGGAGAGGGGTGGACAGCAGCCCTGCCACAGCATACTAGCACTCCCACCATGGCTCGAACTATAGGTTAACGATTGCCTAGTTCGAGAGGATCCACGATGTTGTGAGGGTAGACTGCGAAAATCACTCACGATGATTCTAAGCAGCATGCAATAAGGCGGGGACCTTATTCCTTAGATCCCTTAGACTCCCACAAGTTCACCTAGCGGAGTGTTGACTCTAGGGGTTATAGATGCCTACCAATCAGTCAAGTTAGCGAGTGGAACCCTTGGAGCACATGGTGCATCCTGAAGGGCACGTCGCGCGAAAGAAACACCAGTTGGTGAGTGGCACCCTTGGAGCACCTGGTGCATACTGAAGGGCACGTCATGCAAGAGAACCATAAGAAGTGAGTGGCACCCTTAGAGCATGTGGTGCATCTTGAAGGGCATGTCACACAAAATAAACAAATGAGGCGAGTGTCACCCTTGGAGCACGTAGTGCATCCTGAAGGGCACATCGCGTTGATGATGATGAAGAAAAAAACCTATATGGCCCTAAGACATTAACGCCTCAAGAAATCCTTAAACAACTTCCCTAACCAAGTGTCGCCCAGTTAATAATCTAAGTCCTAAGTCTAAAACTTTTCTAGGGTAAAAATTTAGTCTAACCTTATGAAAAGACCCTAGAATAAAAATAAAAATTTAAACAAAAACCCACTTAAGTAATAGTTTAGTCTTCATAAAATTCTTGGGCTAAATGAAGAGAGTAAGAATTTAATTGAAACTAATGGATTTAAAAATTTGCAAGGAATAAATTATTTCTTAACTTGTGAATGTACAAAAGATATTAAATAATTAATAAAAGGGAATAATTTAATAGGGAAACTACCATTTTGGGTTTAATAAAATGGGGAAAGAAGGGAATAATAAGAATTGGGAAACTAAGTAAATGGAGTAAACATAGTAAAGGAAAGATGGGAACTTATGGTAAAAAGAGAGGTCAACATAGTAAGGAATCTGCAATTAAGAACCTTCTAAAATGAACTAAAATTAGCAACTTCATTTCAGGGAAAGTATTTAAAACATGTAAGGGGATCTAGGAACACCTAGAAGAATATTTAGGAGCAAATATAGGTGGGTGAGGGAAATGAGTCAATTAATAATTTAAAGAAAATAATTATTGGAGGAAAGAGGGGGATGGATGACACTTGTGCAAAGGAGAATATTTAGAATATTTTTATTTAAAACTTAATTTAAAAGTGATTTAGGGAAAGTGTGAGGTTTGGACAAATCTATAAAAGAAAGGGAAGATGAGGAAGAAAGGGGAATCAGTTGTCAGTGTAACGTTATGCTACCAGATTTGTGACTTGACTGATTACTTGTGGAGATTTGGGATTTTCCAGCTCAGATAAGAGTGGTAGCTCAGCCTTGCGAGGCGAGCTAGGAAGCTAGATGTATCATCTGGATAGTGTGTGGCCCCTTTGTAGCTCGGGGGGCTAAGGGGGAATCAGAGTACCCCTAGTGATTGGTTGGGAGGTATCGGTGAGGTCTCAACGGTCAGTGAGTGAAAGCATCATGGAGCGCATGGACATCATCAAGGCGGGCGTCAAGGCAATGGTATGCACATGTATTTAGTAGAGTAGAATGCATAGTTATTTTCTTCGGTGATTATGATTGTATTGTTGTAAAAATGTTAATTCAGCTATTGTAATTAGATAAGGGATGAAACCGAAATAAACTATACTTCATCTATTGCATTGTATCATTAAAACGGCTACCACTGTGGTTTTCCTTGGCAGTTGATGTCATATGCCTGGTTGTGTGTTTTTTTTTCCTGAAAATTTTGTTGTAGCACAGCCTTTTCTTTTCTCATTGTGCATTTTTACCTTGCTGTATTTAACTTCATGACTTGGCTGATAAAATCTCTGCGGACATTTCAGTAACCCTTTTTGGTTAATGTGCTCTCCTGCTATGCTTCACGTTTTTATAATTGTCTGTGTTCTTGTAACAACCCTCCTAGCTAAGGACATCTACTCATTCCACCGGAGATTTTTTTTTTTTGTTTTAAGTGTGTGAGCGCGTGTAGAAGAAACAACCCCCTCGACTCTACGTCAACATTCGAACCAATAGGATGCAATTAGGATGAACTCAACAAGACGACCCGACATATCACAATGAAAACGAGAAGCAAATGCCCCCGAGCAAGAGGTGGGCGACTAACAGCTGTAGGAAGAACAGACACCAGGGGTTAGGCACAGTACCGTTACAGAATGAAGGAATCCGTCACTAGAGTCGCAGTAGTGGAACTGTGCCTTTAAACAACCCGGGACTACTGATACGGCTCAGAATGTGTCGCAAGAGTGGAACTGTGCCTTTAAACAGCCCGAGACTCTTGATACGGCACTAGATTCCTTCCACCAGATCACACACAGGCATACATACTAAGCTGGAAGAGGAGTCTATATCCCGCCCGACACGGACCGACTACGCAATACAAAACCACCAAGTACTACCAGATCAAGGACAACATGACCTCTATGGGAGATGCAAGTCAGGAAGACTCAATCGACCAACCACTATTGAGCCTCGAAGACATCAATAAGCCCAATTGTCCCATTACTTAACCTTAACCGAAAGGACTTTAACCTAAGGTACCACCAATAAATTCAACCCCCATATTATCCTGCCTTCCCTGCCCAATCATCATCATGTAGTAATAACCTCACAAAATAAAAGCAATGTGATTTAAACATCGTCCTTAGTATCCCTTTAAACAATATTGACATCACAATTCGACATCATCCTAAACATTCATATAAGCCAGTATTAACATTGCGATCCATCATCATTGCCATATTGTAATAACCTACAAATCTTAGCAGTGCAATTTAACATCGTCATTAGGGTTCCACTTAAACAATAATGACGTCGCAATTTCGACATCGTCATAAACATTAAAGCTAAGCCAACACTAATGTTTCCATCTAAACATTATTACCATATAATAGCAGTGCAATTTAAACATGGTCACTAGTATTCCATTTATACAATATTGACATTCAATTTATAATATCACCATTGCAATTTAATCTATTACTCATCCTTGCCATTCTATCCACATGAACCTTCAATTTATAATATTACCTTGGCATTCATGCTATTGCTCCTCATTGCAATTTTACCAACATTGATATTTAATTTATAATATCATCATTGCATTTATCTATTACTCATCCTTACCATTCTATCAACATGGAAATTCAATTAATAATATTTTTAAATGATCATGATTAACAATTACTGCATTCAAAGGGACATCATCTAAGGGTCCCACTTTTTAAAATGTCAATAATTAAAATATCAATAATTAAAAATGTCCATAAATAAGCTAGCATCGTGTTCATATGTATGCATATGACACTACCATCTATTTTTCTTTTAAAAGCCAATAGTATTACCAGAACTAACAACAGATTTACCATTCGCCTAATTCAATGTAACCATGTAACCCCATACACGAAAATGACAACGCATTACTGCATCAATACTCGAAATGACCATATTTAACAGTTACAGCAATTAAAAGGGACATTATGTAAATAATAATGATTAAAATGCCAATCTTTAAGGGTAGCAACATTTAAAAATGTCAATACGTAAGTAACATCGTGTTGTGGGTTGTATGGAGCGGTGACGCTGACAACTAAATCTTTAATAGGCGATAATAATACCATATTAACCTCATAATGGTCGTTGCAATCAACTTTACTAAAACTGAAAACAACACCGTAATTAAACCTATCACGCCGAGGGTGCAGCTGCTGGCAACGGTCAGAAGAAGTCTTGGGAAGGCAAAAGTGTGGGGGACAGGCCGCCTTACAATCACATTCCACAACCCCAACACGCATTGAAAACTAGAAATCTACCGTTTGAATTTAATTAACTGTAAATGAAAACGCTCACGCACTGAACGCACTCTGTAAGAGTTAGAGGCCCCCCTCCCTCGATTTGCAATGAAAACAGTCATTAAAAGAAAACGCATTAAATCACACCCATAAATTCATTAGGAATTAAAACGCACACAGGTCGATAAAAGTAGGGTATCTGAGAACACGCCCTCAATTGAAGACCCGAATCTATTTACAGCAGCTACAGGGCATTCCGAGAATTCATAAAACGAGTGGACCTCCATGGTTAAAACGGAGTGCCCTTGGGAGAAAGAATAGTAAGTTTAGACGGAACAAGTTGGTGTGTCCGATAGTCAATCAGGCGAAGGCAACATTCTGAAAACTTTTGGATCATCAATGCAAGATTGCTATTCATCATAAGGCCTTAAACCGCACAGGTCCTCATAAGACGAAATGACTACCACGGTTTAAGCAGAAATCCCCCTACCACTATTATAATTAAACATAAAAAGGAATAAATGATTCTTAATATCCCTCCCGTAATAAAAACTCCATGCCCCCTCACTGGAGATACGCTTATTGTAATTCGGAATGTGTTGAATTAAAAAGTCCAGACGATAATCTAGGATCTAAGGCTCTTAAATATGAGTAAATAAAAGTTCTGAGGGTAAAGTTTTAGGTTAAAAAAAGAGCACCGTAAGATAACACGCAAATGCACCGAATTAGAAAGAGTGCGGCGTAATTTAAAATCTTAAGCTCTTAAAGGTGAATGCATTGAATCTAGGGAAAAGCAGAATAGCTGGTCGATTTGAATGCACCATAAAATGCAGGTTGCAACACCAACCCCAGGGAGTAACTGGAGTGCAGCGACGCGTGCTGAGGCAGACGGGAGAACGCGGTAACTCGACCGAGAGACGAAATTAGACAGGGACCAGTCAGTCATGAGCGCCCGCCCCCTAACCATATGAAAACTCCCCCAATAACACAGAGCGCCCATACGTCTGAAAATAAAATGAATTATCTACGACTTCGGGGTTTGAGATGTCTGAGTTCTGACTCAAACCTCCTATTGTTTATACCACAAATTTTTCCATGGTGTCTGTTGACACCGCCCATCACATTGGGAAATGTTAATCTTGATAAATCCCTGTTACCATGTGTAACTAAGGAAATCCATTGCAGAGCGCATTTTGTGTATATCTACACACAGTAAAGTTCGTGTGCTTTGATTGGGTATGAGGTAGAAATGCTTGTGATGGGATCTTGATTTGCAAGTCGTGGTAACTAGTCAAATGTCGTTTAGTAATTCATTCTCTGTACACAATTGTATTGTACTCTGTTGGTTCAATGTGTATAACTCAGAGTAAAATCTGTGTTAAAGTCCGCGTTCAACAGGCGAGCATAAGGTTAATAGGAGAGCTATAATTTCTATAAATCCTTGGCCAGAACCAGGTGGTCGTCAAAAACCCAACTAACAGAGCCGACAAGGGTTTCCAGCGAGTCTCGATTTGCATAAGGAAGTGGAAAAACTATTACTCAGATGCAGACTAAAATTTCACCGTACAGAATGAGAATCAACCTCACGAAACCAGCGCCATGAGAATAAAATAAAAACATCAACGCAATCCAGAAGGTAACCGATAAATATTTTACATAGTCCTAACATGAACCTTGATGCCCTCCCAATGTATAATATAACCATAATCGAAGCAATATATCACTGTGCATTCTACTCTATTCGTTTCGGGAACATACCTTGGCCTGATTTGTTTGCAGCAATGGTTCCGACGC
>JZKD02S0322730.1:422196-447406 GCA_000966675.3 Picea glauca
AACATGGATGTTATCAAGGAGGTGAAATCGCAACTATCCTCCAAATTTGACATGAAGGATCTTGGTGCTTCTAACTTCATTCTGGGAATGGAGATTAAAAGAGATCGTGCAAACAAGAAACTCTAGTTGAATCAAAGAAAATATGTTGAAATGATATTGTAGAGGTTTAATATGCATGGAAGTAAACCGGTCAAGGTTCCTATTCCTATAGGTATAAAGTTATCTGCAGATCAGTGTCCCAAGACACAGGAAGAAGAAGAGGACATGTTCCATGTTCCCTATGCCAGTGCAGTTGGCAGTTTGATGTATGCAATGGTTTGTACTAGACTGGACATTTCACATGCAGTGGGAGTTTTGAGCAGGTATATGTAAAAACCAGGGAAGGAGCATTGGACAATAGTAAAGAGGGTCTTCAGGTATCTTCGTGGCACCACCAGTTATGGATTGTGCTACCAAGGAAGACTGAGATTGGATAGAGTGGTGGACATACATGGCTTTGTTGATGTAGACTGGGCTGGAGATATGGATCGCAGAAGATCCACAAGTGGGTATGTGTTTAACCTATTTGGAGGAGAAATCAGTTGGATGAGCAGAAGACAGGCTATAGTGGAACTCTCAACTACAGAAGTTGAATACATGGTATCCACTCATGCAAGAAAGGAAGCAGTATGGTTACAAAGATTGTGTTAAGGTATTGGGTTGGTACAACAAGCAGTGAGATTAGACTATGACAGTCAGAGTGCAATATTCTTGGCAAAGAACCCAACTTATTATTCGAAGACAAAGCATATTGATGTTTAGTATCACTTTGTGAGAGACATGTTTGAGGAAAAGAAGGTGTTGTTGGAAAAGGTTGACACTTTGAAGAATGTCACAGATTCATTGACAAAGTCTGTGGGCACAGAAAAGTTCTCCTGGTGTAGAGTAACAATGGGCATTGTTTCCCTAGATTGTTGACTATATAATCCCCTGGAATCCTAGATGCAAATAAAAAAACAAGTGGGAGAATCTTGGGTATGTGTTATATTCTTTGCATGTGTGTGTGTGTGTGTGGGTGTGTCAGATACGACAATTGCATCTGACGATCCCTTCACCTAGAGCTCTATCGTGTGTGTCGGGCGCTTTCCTAGAGGGGTCCCAAGAGGGGGCAGGTATGCCTCCCCCTGGTTATGCGTAGCATTGGACAACGGGCAGTAGCCCGGGGGAGCACCCCAATTTTTTTTTTTGGGTCGGTGTGTGCTATTTTTAGTGGATTTGTAAATTAATGCCGGATTAAGGTATTAGGGTTTTGTTATCTATGGAATACCTAAAAACATTGTATATATTGTATGGTGAATGGTGAAATTCGATATAATGAAAATATGAAAGGTTTTCCCGGTTGAGGGTTTCCGATATAAAATCTCTGTGTACTCTTTGTATGAGCCATTGATTAATTTATGTATTGCTTAAGAATCTATATGCATTTCTTTACTTCACAGGCTTAAAACTTACAATTATATCCTCTATGGTGTGCAACCAATCACATGAATGCATTAAAACCCAAACACCCAAATAGCTACAATGAACAAGGACACCCGCAATGGGAAACACAAAATCAGGCCAGGTTATCATTCGCTTCTACCCAATAGGGCATGCCCTAATCCCCTAGTTAGGGATCATGCCGTCCCTAGGTGATAGGCATGATGATAATCTTAGCACAAAATAACCTATTTGGACCATGGGATCAAGAAAACTCCAATGTGTTAGGGGTCGAAATAACTGACAGCAAGACTACACCTACGCCCTCAAGCAATAGGTCGACAAGATGCAAGATGATGTTATTCAATTAAAAAAAATGCACACTATTACATGTCTTTTCCAACAAACAAAAACCATTATCAGTTAAGCGAGATGCCTAAGTGCTAAGGAGTGAACTATCATAAGGTTATCATTACCATAAATGTGACCAAATTGCACAAAAACTTACTATTTCACCAAAGTTATCAAAGGGTGAACTAACATGCGCTTAAATAAGTAATATACGTCATATTCAATGATCTATGTTGATCGTTAAACATTCAACAATGTTGAATATCATTGTTTTCTAAACTATTTATGTCTAGATACACGTTATAGCTATCTAGTAAAACTGAATTAAATCATTATCTTGTGGATTCGCAAAAAAAAAAATGAAACTTATATACCGAACCTAAACCCTTCAGTGCAATTGGAACAACAGATTACTCACATAACCACATATCGAAGGTAAGTGTAAATGTTGTGATTATTCAATGAAGTACATCATTGGAATGTGGGGGTAAAGGTTGTCATTATAAATATAAATCGTTGTCCTAAAAACAATATCTAGATTTAAACAATCAATATCTGATTGTCCCTTGAACAATTTAGATTTATCATGTAAAATCAATGTCATATCATAAAGAATATAAAATCGTTGTTGTAAGAAGTTATATAAAAATCGTTATTACTCAAATATAGAAAATTGTTGTCATTACTGATTGTAAAATTGATGTTTAATTCTATTATAATAAAGATTGTCCCTAGGTATAAAACAAGGCAGAGTTACATAAAGAATGAAATTGATAAGGATGTGATAACACAGATTTAAGAATGTCATATCGTAGAGTGACATATATGAGATATCGCAGGGTCTAATATGTCATAATGCAGACTTACAAGATATAGATTTCTATGTACAGTAGACATCGCATAATGTACCGATAAATCCCTATCCAAAATGTAATAAATGTGCAGTTCGTAAATTGTAAAAATGAAGCCCAAAAAGGGATAATTCTTAACCTTTACACGCCAAAAACACTACCATTACACCATGAAAACACCAAGGAAGTAGTTGGGTAAAGGGGTAGTGCGGTGTATGAATTTCACACTGACATTGCAGTGATATGGGTAAAAACCACAGTGATAAAAAATGGTGATACAAATGTGTAGTGATAAAAACGCAGAGATGTAAGGTCAAACTCATCGTGATAAAACTAGGTCTGATGCCAAAATCATGGAGATGGAATGGTTCTTACTTCCAATGCAATCATGGGTTAATAAGTGTGCTTAAGCCATTAAAATCGTGGATCAGAAATGGTGAAATGTGTCAATAAAATCGTGAGCATAAATGTTGTCGTCTGCCAAGCATTTCATTGTTGTGCGTGTCATTCAAATGGCTGAGTCTTAATAATGGATTTTTCTAAATTTTACCCTCATGAATTCGTTGAGTAAACATAAGATATTGCATTCAATAACAATAAAGAAAACACTACCATATATAGTGAAAATGCAAAGAAAAGTTGTAGGGTAAAATTGCCATTAAAGACTGATAAAATATCAGAGTGTAATCGTCAGGGAGAGCATTAAACACACAGCTAAATATCTAGGAATATAAACTAAAAATCCAAGGTCAAAATTTTGTGGATGAGTGTGTTGAATTTTGAGAGTAAATTTCATCGAATAAAATAAAATGTAGGGTAATGAAAGAATAAGATGTACTCTAGAGAGGCCCAAGGTAGAATAAAATCGCAAAGTAAATGGCAAACCAGAGGTAAAAAAAAAACACAGAGTAAATTCGCCAGGAAAAGCATTAAAAATGCAGACTTAAATTATTGCTAGGAAGGGTATTAAAAACATATATTTACTTCACCAAGAAGACATCAAATGCAGGGGTCAATGTAGAGGATTATAAGTGGTTCATTGTAGGAAAGGAAAAACAATCGCAGAGGTAATCAATCGCAACAAGGCACAAGGAAATCACTCAACTTGGAACAATCAACAGGGTAGATAGCTGGACATACATCCTTCTCTCATTATCGACACATAGAAAAGTAGGCCATTAGAATCTATAGGTCACTATGAACTAAAGTGAAGACCATTGATTCGGCTCCTCACTGACTGCTCAGGTGTGGACTGATGAAATAGGGATGAGGACGAAGTAAAAATCACAACTCTTGACAACAAATCAATAAAACAATAGGATAGTCACAACATTAAGGGATCTAATTCCAAGGGAATCAAGTCAAGTAGTGAGCTTAAGGCTATGGGGAATTTAAGTTCTTAATTAAAATTCTAAGTCAAACACCTTCTTTACACAGTTAAAAGTACAAAAATGAAAGCGTAAGGTCAATATGAACCTACCATGCAGAATAAAAGAAAGCGTACCATAGCCCAAGGTGACAATTCAAAGTCATTGTCCCGACCAATGAGACTTCACCAGTACCTCGTAGCCAACGCTAAGGTTACTCTTCTTCCCCCTTATCCCCTTGAGCCACAAAGGGGCCATGCACACTTAACCAGAGAAAAACTACCTCCCATCTCGCCTCGCAAGGCCAAGCTACCACTCCTCACAAAGATGGGTATCCCAACTCCCACAAGATAAGTCAATCAAGTCTAAAATTTTGTAGTGTAACATTACGCATAAAACAAGAGATCCTCCTCCTCCTTTATATAGAGTTTCTAAGTGATTTCTTTCCCAATTTCCCATTTAATTTAATGTTCAATAATTTAATTCAGAAGAATCCTCCTCATACATGTGTCACCCATCCGCTTAGTTGCACTAAAATTTAATTTTCATTAATTAATTATTTACTCCTATTTCCCTCACCCACCTAAAAGAATTCCTAGAATTGCTCCTAGGTTTCCCCATATTCCCTTACACACTTTAATTACATATCCCTTACTAATTTACTAGCTGAGTTCAATTTATAAAGTTCTTAAAGAAAATATTCCTTGCTAAGTTAGTCATTTTGCTTTTTCCTTCAGTTTCCTTTTCTCTTTATGTTTCCCCCCCTTTTCCTTTAGTTTCCTAATTCTTTTAAAGTTTCCCTCTTAAAATTTTAAATCCCTCAATAATTTGATTTCAATAATTTAATCGAGTCTTTTACCCCCTTTCCATCACATGTTTAATGATGATTATTATTATTTTTATTTTTACCACAAGTTTTACTTTAGTCCTAGATTTTAATTTTCCGAGGCTGAGCGACATTTTATTAGGGAAATTGTTTTTAAATCTTTCTTATAACATTATTTGTTCTAAGGACATCTAGGTTTATTCACTTATTAGTTAACAATGCGACGTTCCCTTCAGGATGCACTACATTCTCCAAGGGTGTCACATGCCTCATTTTGTTTCCCTTGTGCGACGTCCCCTTCAGGATGCACTATGTTTTCCAAGGGTGCCACTCACCTCTTTCCATTTTTCTTGCACGACGTGCCCTTCAGGATGCACTACATGCTCCAAGGGTGCCACTCGCCTCTTGACTAACTTGGTAGACATAAAAAATCCCTAGAGCCAATACTTCGTCAGGTGATCTTGTGGGATACTAAGGGCCTCTAAGGAATAAGACCCTTGCCTCATTGCATGCCCCTTAGAATCATTTCCTTTCATGATGAAATATTAAATAATTTGTATCCGCATTCACACTACTATTCATTTAATCAACTTTCCCCTTTATGTAAAATGCATAAACTATATAATTATTTTCTCATTTAAATAAAATATTCATTGTTACACATTATTTTTGTCAACCTTGTGACTGTTAATGATGTACACCTATCCTTTTTTATTTATAAGGACCAATTTCCTTAATCCTTAAAGAAGAATGCAGATGAATTTTCCCAGAGAGATGAAATTATATTTTCCTTTGTAAAAAACCTTGTAAGGAAGGATTGTTGCACCTTTCTAAGTGTTAAGGGTGTGACAACCTAGGATGGACACAAGTTGCACCATAGTGTACTGCAACATTTTCGTAGTTTTGTCAGTGTTATGGCTGTGACAATCATCCATAGGAAGAAAAAGGGAAGATTCTCAACTCTTATAGAATAGAAGTTTTGAGGGTGAGTTGGCCTCTGATTGATTTAGATCTAAGTCACATACTTGATCTCATGGGATGATCCTAACCTCATCACCCCATCCTTTTCATATTATAAAAGGAGGGGAGTTCTCATGGGGAAAGTTGGATTTTTTGGAGCCTAGCTTTTTTGGGTCATCTTGGATAATAGATTTTGAGAATGGATAATGAGTTAGTATAATTTTAGATTTAGAATTATTAGATGAAGGGATTATGATAGGATTATGATTGATGTTGTCAAGATATATTGTTGGTATCTTCAAGCTTACAGTGTCATAAATCATTGGAGCAGAAGTGTGGGGGAAGCAAGGAACTGTTACAAGGAACCTGACAACATCAAGGCATCTGCTTTTATCTTTCTTCCACATTCTTTAAATACATATATACTTTTCCTTTCCTATATGAACGTTATTTTTCTATATTGTATGATTCCTTGATCACATACATAGTTTCATATCGAATAGACTTTGTTATTCTTGTCTTCGTTGGCTTGTGTTTCTTTGCAGATAATTCTCCATAAGCCTTATGACAGAGCTGGGATCATATTGGCGAGGTCGGGTATACAAAATTTATAATGTATGTTTTTTATCCTCTTCCTATTTGGTAACTAAAATATAATAAAAGTTTAGTATACTATCTTGTTTTGTTCTAGTTTCGGGGTGAAACTAGGGAGATAAGTTTTTGTCTGCACTTACCAATTTGTTCGATAACAAAATTTGTGACCATACTAGGTATTAGATAGTTTTCCTAGTATTATTTCTTCCTTGATTGTATTCTTGAGTTTCTTATTTTTTGAGTCACTAGTAGATCTAATCTGACTCACTGACCGTTCAATTCAAAATAAAAACTTTACTTGTTTATTTATTTTTCATCTTTTAAGTGTTTCACGCACCCTTCTTTGAGACACAATGTGACATCATTGCACTATAATGTTCTTTGGCCTGTGTCGATCTAGTATACCCGCACTGCTCTGGATTGTGTCCCACGACGATTGTGTGAAAGAATACTTTTTGATGGTTTGTCCCTGTTGGGATCTTAGATAAGTGTTTGGGGTGATTTTTTGGATTTGATTACAGTTTGCTTGAAAACTTTGAATATGATTTTAGACTTTTTTTCCTTTATTTTAGCAATTTTTTATTTTGAAAGATTTGATCTCTTTCTTTGAGTGTCTTTCAGTTAAAAAGCATCTTTGTTTTTCTTTAGAATTATTTAGTGAAAGATCACTTCCTTTTATTAATAGTTCATTTTAAAAGAAACATTGTAGTTTATGTTGCTTTTGTTTTGAAGTCCGCTATCACTTTTAGTGTATCTTTGAAATAAAAATATTTAAATTCTTTTTTTTCATTAGTTGGGGGCATCTTTGCATTTGAAGTAGAAAAATTGCATGGTTTTTGACATTTTTTGGTCTTGAATTCTTAAACCAAAATTCCCCTCATGGTCGGGGGGGGGGACAGGAATCATGTATTGGTGTATAGTCTCTTTGGCTCATTTCTTGAGGATCTTGATATTGATGAGTTTAATAAAATTTTGGGACATTGTGCATCTGGGAATGATAAACGTCTTCTCCTTCTCATAATATAGCTTTCATCGAAGTGAAATATTTTCATTCTCATTTATTTTCATTATTTAGAATCAGTCAAAATATCATTTAGTCCATGCCATTTTCCTCTTTAGTAACAACAACTTAATAAAATTTACCCATTAATTAAAATCTACCTAGAAACTTTTATTTCTAGAGATCTTTGCAACCTACATTAGATTAGTTGTAGGGATTTGGAATAGGCATGAAAGATAACTTTCCAAAGCAGTAAAAAAACATAGAATATTGAGTTAGGGAGCGGTGAAATACATTTACTACATTTCATCCTGGGATTCCCTTCTCACAAAAGGGTCAATCATGAGGTCGCATTAAGGCTATAAAAGTTACTAACTCTGCTTTGTTGGTCTTGGTGTATTGGTTGTGCATATTATTAGGGTCACTTGAAAAAACAACTCTGTGCGAGCCTTCTCAAGTCGATTCCTGGATCATCTACCCTTCCCTTGCATGTATATCATATTGTTGATTGTTTCCTGAGGCATCATTGTTGTATTTAGTAACCTTAGTGTCATTTCTCTTTAGGGTTAATACATGAGATGACTGTGAAGGGGAAAGTCTGTGTTGTACTTGGAATCAACATTGGCCAAACTCCCTCAGGATCCTTGGAGGGTAAATCCACATTTATTGTGTGGAATATTGAACGAAGGAATAAACCCGTTAAGCAGGTTTTCAACATAAATTTTCCACCTACTCTATCTCAGCCCCTTCTTATATTGTTCTCGTGACATTGGATTTCTTCACCAACTACTGCATTCATTGTGAGGAGGTTTTGTTTGTTTTATTGCTTCCTATATTTTTGGTGTGTGTTGTTTTTTTTCCCTAGAAGACTCTAGGTTGGATCTGTTTTTAATGGCGTCAGTTCTCGGAATGACCAATGAAGTAACCCTTGCACTGGGGGAACCTTTTTTTTTCCCTCTTACAAAAACATTGGTCCTCCTTACATCACTATTTTGACCTTCTAGGTCTCACGATTGGATTATCGGTGTGGTTGTTGTTTTCTCAAGTAATCCCAAATTCAATGAGTTCTTCGATTATAATCACTCCTCCCCAAAAGAATCATCCTTATGTTGATCCTTCACCTTCTTCACCAGTAAGATCTTCTTCTCCTTCTTCAGTTGCAATGACTACTTCCATTTCATCTTATTCACCTCGTGAAATATCTGAAGATAGTAAACCGATGGATAACAAGAATAAGAAAAGGAAGATTGAGAAGAAGAAAAATAAGCAAGGGTCAAAACTTCAGACCACTTCCAAACATGTTGGAAAACAACTAGTTATTGATAATTATGATGGTAGTGTTGATGATGCCAATATCACCCAAACAACCTATAATCACAACTACCTTTGTAGTATTTGTAAGGGTATCAATATTCTTAATTATTTCCATGGTCTATCCAAGGTTATAGAAGCATGGTCTACACACCCTCACCATCCCATATCATTAGAGTCTGAACAACATGATGATGACCTCCTATCAACTAGTCAGGATACCGTTGGTAAGAAGAAAAGTAGAGTCAAGTTATTGTGTAGGTTATGTGAACAGATTCATCAAACTCACATTTTCCCTCGTATGGATGAAGCCTCAAAATTACTAGAAGACATGATTGTTTTGCAAACTCAACTTTTGTCTACTTACCATATGATTACTCTCAACCCAACTATAGTTGATGGAATGATCAATCTGGTCCCTTCGTCGGCTAGTCTAGTTGATCAGGTAGTCAATATGGTCACGTCCTTAGTTGAACCAGTTAACAAAATGGTTGATTTGATCCCATACTTAGTCAATACCACACTCTCATTAGAGAGTGAAGCCCAAGCAGTCGATCTATTTCCATCTATAGACCCAATTCTCCCCTTAGAGAATGAAATCCAAGAGGTCAATATGATCCCATCATTGGTCAATCCTACTCTGCTGCTAGATATTAAACCCTATAATGCCCATTTTTTTCTTGTTGATACAGAATATACCATGCTAGGGGGTATTCCTCCTTCTCTCATGGAACCCCCTCCAAGTAATGAAGTCATCCTTTTTGATTGGGGTGTGCTAACTGTACCTCATCTTCCCTCTCACATTCCTTTCAAGATTATAGTACAAGTTTGTTGTCGAGATGTTCCTCAGACGCTGATAGATGAAGGTGAAATCATTAGTATTTTGTTCTCTATTGCTTAGAAAGATTTGGGTTGTCCCCCACTTGTGTTGGTTACCTAGAATATGTCATCTTTTAATAGAAGAACCAATCACCCTTTAGGGGTGATTTCTTAGTTTCCCATAACTTTGGGAGGTAAAATTGTCTTTATTGATGTTATGGTAGTCCAAGACCCCTTAGATTTCAATTTACTCCTTGGGAGAGATTATGTCTATGCCATGAAAACTACCATGTCCACTCATTTTGGTGTGATAAATTTCCCTCACGATGGATGAATTGTGACTATTGATCAACTTTCTTTTGTTGGCCCTGACTTGACCATAAAATCAATGACCTCCCTAAATGGTTCTTATATGAAAATGGTATTGCCCTCGCCACAGGTCAATTATGCGGCCTTGTCTCCCATGCCTTCAGCTGCCAATGAAAATGAGCCTCTCACTATCAATCTATTATGAATTAGATCTGGTAGTTGACATGGTGATCTCTTTGATAGGGATATTAGAGCTTGATCTCCTCTTCCCTGTGTGGCCCTTGACGTGGTGTCCTTCCAGAGCATTGTTCTTCTATCCAATGAAGATATCTTGGAAGCCATGACTGTTTTTTTTCCCTTGACATGGTGTCCTTCTAGAGCATTGTCCTATTGGAAGCCATGATCAAGAAGAGAGGTTTGAGCATGTTTTTTTGATTTCAAGATCATTAACAAATGAAACCATCTTTGAGCATGGGTTTCTGATTTCAAGCTCGTTCAAAAATGAAACCAACTTACGAGGATATTTTTGCATATCTGTGGGAACCTTGTTAAAAAATGAAACAAAGGTTGCTAGCATAGTTTCTTTTTCTGTGTCAGGGTCGTTAAAAAATGAAACAGAGGTCTAGGGATTAAACCTGAATTATTGATCATAGTTTTTCTTCTCCTTGGCAAGCTTGTTAAAAAATGAAATATATATATCCCTCCTCTTTGATTCAGTCAAGTACTTCATTATGAATAGTATTTGAAGCTTCATTTCATCTGTCTGTGTTGTTGGATGAAACAAATATTGGGGGGTAATGCTTACAACCTCTGGACTTCATGTTGAAGTTAAGACGTTAGCTTCTTAAGTTGGGGGAAATGTATCAACCATCCCTGGATAATGCGTTGGGAAGTCGCAAGCATAGTTTTCTCTGGTTCAAGATTATGTAAAAATGAAACCACCTACCTCATGCATAGTTTCCTCTGGTTGAATCTTTTGTAAAAATGAAACTAGGTCCAAGCATAGTTTTGTTTAGTTTTAATCTCGTGTAAAAATAAAATCTATCCCAAGCATTGCTTTTTTTTTTTTAATCTTGCGTAAAATTGAAAACAATCTCGAGCTTAGTCTTTGTTATTTATCATGCTCGTAAATACCTGAGAATGTAACCAAGTAAACTTTTATCACTTTTTCAGACTCGTACAAGATATACAAAAAAGGAACCCTCTGGAGTTCCCTTTAAACTCTTTTCAGACTCTCTAAACATGAAAATATTGTCGAGTGATCTTGTTCTTTTGACGCTCGTTAAATAATTTGAAGAAAACGTCTATTGAGCGATACTTTATCTCTTTTTTGGTCACATCGGACTACTTTACAAGAAAGTAATACTCTAATCAACCATTATTAGAAGAATTTATGGAGTCCTCTTAAAGTTATTTTCAAACTCCATAAACATGAAAATTCCACTGAGTTTTCTTTCTTTGGAATAGTAAAGAAAACATCGAAATTCCCATATGGGAACGAACCACTCCTGCCTAGGGTTCGTTAAAAGTACTCTGAGGGACTCATCCAAAGGATGAGCTTACAGTTCAAGAATATTTTATCCTCCTCAAGCTTGTGTAAAAATAAAAAGCTACTCACTAGAAATTGTTGGGGGGAAATTGGGAAATAAATGTATCTAAACCTATATTCTATGAAAGAGTCACTTTTAAACATGACACTCTTTCACTTGGTTTGTGTCTAGGTTGGAAAATCCACTTGTCTCTTGATCATACTCCTTTATAAGATTACAAATTGGTTTGTGATCCCTATTGTTGAGTCAGTTTTTCCAAAACAATTGTTGTGTCATCAATATGTTCAAAGAGAAGTTCAACCCAAAAAGCCTTATATTGCATCAAACATTTTTTCCGTCCTTAAACCTTCTATTGCATCGACTATCCCTTAGTCAGTCCTCAATCACTTGTTACTCTGATCTACTTCAAATATTTTTACTTGTTTCGTTTCATTGATGGGGGATACATTAAGGCCCTGTTGTGACGAGTCTTTTTCTGTTGACTCCAACTCATTATCCAGGAATTATAATTAGAAACTAATTGCTACCTTGGAGCTTACATGCCTTAATGGAAAGTTTCCTTGCTTTTGACAGTGGGTTTTCATCATTGACCCCTCATCAAAAGATTTTTCCAAGTGTTTGACCTCATCTCATTGATTCACACCCATTGGATTGTACTAGTGTACCTTGGGATTCATTTACATTAATGGTGATTTCCCTCGCACTTGTTAACAATATTCACTAATGATCGGTAATCAAGTTGTTTATACCATGTTTGACTTTAGCACATGTATTCGCATGGTTAGATTCATACTATAGAATGGTAGAGATGAAGACCTTGCATCTTTTATGATGGATTCAAGTTGTGTTGGAGTATATTCAGATTGTATTGTTGCATATATCCACAATGTACGTCTCATGGCTATGTTCAAATTTTAGTCCTTAACACATAGATCCATAATGTATTTTTGGTGGCAATGTTTAGATTTCAGTCATTTTGGCATGGATCCACAGTGTATGTTTGGTGTCCATGAACTTTCTTACTTGACATGGATGTATTTTGAGGATTGGAATGCCTACCTCAGTGATGATATATTATTGTATTGTATTTCCTTGTTTGTTGGTAGGTTTCCAACTTGCGTGTTCCTTGGTCCCAACACACACTCGACAAAGTATTTGAGATATCACTCTTTTCTAACTTTAAACTTTGGGGGGCTTAATTTTACACATTATTTTCTTCACCCATATGACCGTTAATGATGTACACCTATCCTTTATCTTTAGAAGGATCAATTTCCTTAATCCTTGAAGAAGAATGAAGATGAATTTTCCCAGAGAGATGAAATTATCTTTTCCTTTGTAAAAAACCTTGTAAAGAAGGATCATCGCACCATTCTTAGTGTTAAGGGTGCGACGATCTAGGATCAACGTAGGTTGCACCACAGTGGCATGCGACATTTTCGCAGTTTTCTCAGTATTACAAGTGTGACGATCATTCATACGAAGAAAAAGAGAAGCTTCTCAACTCTTCTAGAATAGAATTTTCGAGGTTGAGGTGGCCTTTGATTGGTTTGGATTTGAGTCACATCCCTAATTTCATGGTATCATCCTAACCTCTTCACCCTATCATTTTCAGATTATAAAAAGAGGGGAGTTATCATTGGGAAAGTTGTATTTATTGGAGCTTAGCTTTTTTGGGTCATCTTGGAGAATAGCTTTTCAGAATGGATAATGAGTTAGTAGAATTTTGGATTGAGAATTATTAGTTGAAGGGCTTATGATAGGCTTATGATTTTTGTTTTCAAGATAGATTGTTAGTATTTTCAAATTTACAGTCTCAAAGCATTCGAGTAGAAGTGTGTGGGAACTAAGGAATTGTTAGAAGGAACCTGACAACATCAAGGAATCTAGTTTTATGTTTCTTCCACATTCTTTAAATACATATATACTTTTTCTTTCCTATATGAACGTTACTGTTCTATATTGTATGATTCCATGATCACATACATAGTTTCATATCAAATAAAATCTGTTATTCTTGTCTTCGTTGGCTTCTTTTTCTTTCCAGATACTTCTACATAAGCCTTACAATGAAGCTGGGATCATATTAGCGACGTTGGGTATACAAATTTTAAAAGGTATGTTTTGGATCCTATTCCTATTTGGTAACTGAAATATAAGGAAATTTTAGTATACTATCTTGTTTTTTTCTAGTTTCGGGGTGAAACTAGGGAGATAAGTTTGTGTCTGCACTTACCAATTTGTCCTATAACAAAATTGGTGACCATACTGGGGATCAGATAGTTTTTCTAGTAGTATTTGTTCCTTGATTGTATGCTTGAGTTTCTTATTTTTTGAGTCACTGGTAGATCTAGTCTGACTCACTCACTATTGAATTCACAAGTAAAACTTTTTTTTTTTTTTTCATCTTTTAAGTGTTCGACGCACCCTTCTTTGAGACATAATGCAACATCGTCACACTATAATGTTCTCTGGGTTGCGTCAATCTAGTATAGTCACACTTCTATGGATTATATCCTATGACGATTGTGTGAATTTTTTTTTTTTGATGGTTTTTCCCTGTTGGGAT
The DNA here is from genome assembly GCA_000966675.3 of Picea glauca. Lineage (NCBI taxonomy): Eukaryota > Viridiplantae > Streptophyta > Pinopsida > Pinales > Pinaceae > Picea > Picea glauca. The sequence goes on from JZKD02S0322730.1 coordinate 436,162, forward strand.
CTTAGATAAGTGTTTGGGGTGATTTTTTGGATTTGATTACAGTTTGCTTGAAAGATTTGAATGTGATTTTAGCCATTTTTTTCATTTTTTTAGCGTGTTTTATTTTGAAATATTTGGTCTATTTCTTTGAGTGTCTTCCAGTTACGAAGCATCTTTGTTCCTGCGACGTTGGATTTCATCACCAACTAGTGTGTTCATTGTGAGGAGGTTTTGTTTGTTTTCTTGCTTCCTATATTTTTAGCATCTGTTGTTTTTTTTCCCTAGAAGACTCTAGGTTGGATCTTTGTTTAATGGAATTAGTTCTCGGAACAACCAATGAAGCAACCCCTGCTCCGAGGGAACATTTTTTTTTTCCTCTTACGAAAATGTTGGTCCTCCTTACATCGTTATTTTGACCTTCCAGGTCTCACAATAGGATTGTCAGTGTGGTTGTTTTTTTCTCAAGTAATCCCAAATGCAGTGAATTATTTGGTTATAAGCACTCCCCCCCAAAAGAATCAACCTCGTGTTGATCCTTCGCCTTATTCACTAGTAAGATTTTCTTCACCTTCTTTAGTTGCAAGGTCTTATTCCGTTTCATCTTCTTCACCTCGTGAAATCTGTGAAGATAGTAACCTAGTGGATAAAAAGAAGAAGAAAAGGAATATTAAGAAGAAGAAAAATAACCAATGGTCAAAACTTAAAGCCACTACCAGACATGTTGGGAAACAACCAGTTACTGATAATAATTTTGGGAGTGTTGATGATGCTAAGATCACCCAAACAACCTGTAAGCCCAACCACCCTTGTAGTATTTGTAAGGGTATCCAGCTTCTTAAGTATTTCCCTGGTCTATCCAAGGTTATAGAAGCATGGTCTACACACCCTCGCCATCCCATGTCTCTAGCCTCTGAACAACATGTTGATGACCCCCTGTCAACTAGTCAGGATACCATTGGGAAGAAGAAAAGTAGAGTCAAGTTCTTTTGTAGGTTATGTGGAGGGAGTCATCAAAATTAAATTTCCCCTCGTATTAACGAAGCCTAAAAATTATTGGAGGACATGATTGTTTCGCAGCCTCAACTCTCGTCTGCTTACCATAGGATTACTCTCAACCCAACTATAGTTGATGGAATGATCAATTTGGTCCCTTCGTCGGTTAGTCTAGTTGATCAGGTAGTCAATATGGTCACATACTTAGTTGAACCAGCTGACAAAGTGGTCAATTCGATCCCATCCTTAGTTGATGCAACTCTCCTGTTAGAGAGTGAATCCCAAGCGATCAATTTGTTTCCATCCGTAGACCCAATTATACCCTTGGAGAATGAAATTCAAGTGGTTAATCTGATCCCATCATCATTCGATCCTACTCTCCTACTAGAGAGTAATTTTGATAATTCCCATGTTTTTCTTATTGATACAGAATATACCATGCTAGGGGGTATTCCTCCTTCTCTCGTGGAACCCCCTCCAAGTAATGAAATCATTCTTTTTTATTGGAGTGTGCTAACTGGACCTCTTCTTCCCTCTCACATTCCTTTCAATATTACAGTACAAGTTTGTTGTTGAGACGTTCCTTAGATTCTCATAGACGAAGGTGCATTCATTAGTATTTTATCCTCTATTTCTTGGAAAGCTTTGGGTTGTCCTTGACTTGTGCCGGTTACCTAGGATCTGTTATATTTTAACAAAAGAACCAATCACCCTTTAGGGGTGCTTCCTCAATTTCCCATAACATTGGGAGGGAAAATTGTCTTTATTGATGTTATGGTAGTCCAAGAACCCTTGGATTTCGATTTACTCCTTGGGATAAATTATGTTTATGCCATGAAAACTATTGTTTCCACTCTTTTTCATGTGATATCTTTCCCTCACGATGGAATAATTATGACTAGTGATCAAATTTATTTTGTTGGCCCTGACTTGACCATAAAATCAATGACCTCCCTAAATGGTTCTTATATGCAAATGGTATCACCCTCACCACAGGTCAATTATGTGGCCTTGTCTCCCATGCCTTCAGCTGTCGATTAAAATGAGCCTCTCACTATAAAATCAATCTCTTATGAATTAGATCTAGTAGTTGACATGGTGATATCTTCCATAGGGATATTATAGCTTGATCTCCCTATCCCTGTCATGGCCTTCGACATGGTGTCCTTCTAGAGAATTTTTCTTCTATCCAATGAAGATCTCTTGGAATCCATGACCGTGTTTTTTCCCTTGACATGGCGTCCTTCCAAATCATTGTCCTCTTGGCATCCATGATCAAGAAGAGAGATTTGAGCATGGTTTTCAGATTTCAATATTATTAGTAAATGAAACCATCTTTGAGCACGGGTTTATGATTTCAATCTCGTTCAAAAATGAAACCATCTTACGAGGATAGTTTTGCATCTCTGTGGAAACCTTGTTAAAAAATTAAACAAAGGTTATGATAATAGTTCATTTTTCTATGACAAGCTCGTTAAAAAATGAAATAGAGGTCTGGGGATTAAACCTAGATTCTCGATCATAGTTTTTCTTCTCCTTAGCAAGCTTGTTAAAAAATGAAATATATATATCCAATATCTTCGATTGATTCTAGTACTTCGTTGTGTATAGTATTTGAAGCTTCATTTAATTCACCTATGTTGTTGGATGAAACAAATCTTGGGGGGAAATGCTTACAGCCTATGGACTTCATGATGAAGTTAAGACGTTAGCTTCTTAAGCTAGGGGAAAAGTACCAAGCATCCCTGGATAGTGCGTTGGGAAGTCACAAGCATACTTTTATCTGGTTCAAGCTTATGTAAAATTGAAGCCACCTACCTCAAGCATAGTTTCCTTCGGTTCAAGGTTTTGTAAAAATGAAACTAGGTCCAAGTATAATTTTTTTTGGTTTTAATCTTGTGTAAAAATAAAATCTATCCCAAGATTAGTTTTGTTTTGTTTTAATCTTGTGTTTAGTCCTTGTTCTTTCTCATGCTCGTAAATACCTAAGAATGTAATCGAGTAAATGTTTATCACTTTTTCAAACTCGTAAAGTCTATACAAAAAAGGATCCCCCTTGATTTCCCTTTAAACTCTTTTTAGAATCTCTAAACATGCAAATATTGTCGAGGGATCTTGTTCTTTTCATGCTCATTAAATAATTTGAAGAAAAACGTATGTTTTGTAGTAGTTTATCTCTTTTTTGGTCTCATTGGACTACTTTATGAGAAAGGAATACTCTAATCCATAATGATTAGAAGAATTTATGGAGTCCTCTTTAAGTTCTTTTCAAACTCCATAAATATGAAAATACAACTGAGTTTTGTTTATTTGGACTCATAAAACAAACATCGAAAGTGCCATATGGGACCCACCACTCCTTCCTAGGGTTAGTTAAAAATACTCTGAGGGAATCATCTAAATGATGATCTCATAGTTCAATAATATGTTATCCTCCTCAAGATTGTGTAAAAGTAAAGAAGTACTCACCAGAAATGGTGGGAGAAAAATTAGGAAAGAAATGTATCTAAACCTATATTCTATGGAAGAGTCTCTTTTGAACATGACACCCTTTCACTCGCTTTGTTTCTAGGTTGGAAAATTCAGTTTTCTCTTGATAATACTCCTTTATAAGATTAAAAATTGGTCTGTGATCTCTATTGTTGAGTCATTTTTTCTAATACAGTTGTTGTTTCATCAATATGTTCAAAGAGAAGTTCAACTCGGAAAGCCTTATATTTCATCGGATATTTCTACAGTCGTTAAACCTTCTATTGTGTCAGCTATACCTTAGTCAGTGTTGAATCACTTGTTACTCCAATTTACTTCAAATATTTTCACCCGTTTCATGTCATTGATGGGGGATACATTAAGTCCCTCCTCTGACGAGTCTTTTCCTGTCGACTCCAACTGATTATTCAGTAATTATACTTAGAAACTAATTGGTACCTTGGAACTTACACAGCCTAATGGAAAGTTTCCTCTCTTTTGAAAATGGGTTTTCATCATTGACCCCTCATCGAAAGGTTTTGTTGAGTGTTTGACCTCAACTCATTGATTCACACCCGTTGGATTGTACTAGTGTACCTTGGGATTCATTGACATTAATGGTTATTTCCCTCTAACTTGTTAACAGTATTGACTAATGACTAGTAATCAATTCATTTATACCATGTTTGACTCCAACACATGTATTCACATGGTTAGATTCATACTATAGAGTGGTAGAGATGAAGACCCTAAATATTTTATGGCGGATTCATGTTGCGTTGGAGTATATTCATATTTTACTATTGCATAGATCCACAGTGTATGCCACATGGCTATGCTCAAATTTGAGTCTTTAACACATATATTCATAGTGTATTTTTGGTGGCTATGTTTAGCTTTCAGTCATTTTGGCATGGATCCACAGTGTATGTTTGGTGGCCATGACCTTTCTTACATGAAATAGATCTTTGCATGTCGACATTTATGCTTTGATTCATTTGTATTTTGAGTATTGGAATGCCTACCTCAATGATGATATATTTTTATATTGTGTTTCCTTGTTTGTTGGCAGGCTTCCAACCTACATGTTCATTGTCACCAACACACACTCAGGAAAGTATTTAATCCATCACTCTATAACTTCATACTTTGGGGGGATTTATTTTACACATTATTTTCTTCACCCCTATGACCGTTAATGATGTAAGCCTATCCTTTGTATTTAGAAGGATCAATTTCCTTAATCCTTGAAGAAGAATGGAATTTTCCAAGAGAGATGAAATTATATCTTCCTTTGTAAAAAACCTTGTAAAGAAGGATCGTCGCACCTTGCTTAGTGTTAAGGGTGCAATGATATAGGATCAACTCAGGTTGCACCATAGTGGCATGTGACATTTTCACAGTTTTCTCAGTATTACAGTTGTGACGATCGTTCATACGTAGAAAAAGAGAAGCTTCTCAACTCATCTAGAATAGAAGTTTCGAGGTTGAGGTGGCCTCTGATAGATTTGTATCTTAGTCGCATCCCTGATCTCATGGGATTATCATAACCTCCTCACCCTATCCTTTTGAGATTATAAAAATGAGGGGAGTTATCATGGGGAAAATTGTATTTTTTGGAGCTTAGCTTTTTTGGGTCATCCTCGAGAATAGATTTTGAAAATGGCTAATGATTTAGTAGAATTTTGGTGTGAGAATGATCAACAGAAGGGATTATGATAGGCTTCTAATTTATGTTGTCAATATAGATTGTTAGTATATTCAAACTTACAGTCTCAGAACTTGTTGGAGTAGAAGTGTGTGGGAAGCAAGGAACTGTTGGAAGGAACCTGACAACATCAAGGAATTTGGTTGTATCTTTCTTCCACATTCTTTAAATACATATATACCTTTTTCTTTCCTATATGAATGCTAGTTTTTCATATTGTATGATTCCTTGATCATGTACATAGTTTCATATAGAATAGAATTTGTTATTCTTGTCTTCATTGGCCTTTGTTTCTTTGCAGATGCTTCTCCATAAGCCTTACGACGAAGTTGGGATCACATTAGTGAGGTCAGGTCTACAAAATTTAAAAGGTATGTTTTGGATCCTATTCCTATTTGGTAACTAAAATCTAAGGAAATATTAGTATACTATCTTGTTTTGTTCTAGTTTTGGGGTGAAACTAGGAAGATCCATTTTTTTCCACACTTATCGATTTGTCCTATAACATTCATAGAAAGGAAATCCTCTTTTACATTCTCTAATGAATCTTTTTTCACTATATTCTTGTGTTTATATCAGCAAAATCAGTAACTTGAGAATCCTTTTCTAGATGCCACTCGAGATTGAGCCTATTTTATACAACTATAATCGTTGTATAAATCAAACACCCTGCAAGAACAACTTTCAGTAAAGTGAGTAATTTAAACTTTGGCTGAGTTTCCCCAGTATTTCTTAGATGGATGCCTTATGGTACAGGATGACTACCATTCAACCAAACTCTTGCGGGATCTTTCACTATATACTTGATAATTCATAACTGATACCAAGGGTTCCATCTTTATTCATGCCCTTCAAGATTTACCTTTTAATAAGTACCAAAGATGTCATGTTTATTCATTCCCTTGAAGAGTCAACTTTCAATAAGTACCAAAGGTGTCATGTTTTCCATTCCCTTAAAGCATCCAACTTTCTTGGTGGGGGTAATGGTGCAACTATTGAGTCCCCATTAAATAAATATTTATTTCCCTTATTGAGAGACTAATGGTCACTTAGAAGAAAGGTTATCACCTTATTTCATAACTCTCATCCAAACATTTTGAGCGACAAAATATGCTTCCCACCCAGACGATAGTGTGAAACCTCTAAGTAAAAGAGTCCCTTGATTTTTAACCTAGGTCATGGAAAATGAGTGTTATTAGGTGGAAACATGAATTTTGTTCCTCCTGTATTGACAATACCCCATAAATTTTTGTACAATATTGTTACCCATGTGTGGAATGATTGAAAAACATATTCCACATATTGTACACACTACAATCGATGCATAGAATCACTCCATAATAAAAATTAAAGAAAAGCATTAACCATATACCAATATAGAGTACCTTGACTCAATTTGGAGTCCATAATAATGTTGATGCAATCCCACATCAATATGTACCAATGGTTTCCTGTCACACTAGGAAATTCCTTAGTATAATTTGCAAATCAATGTGTCAAACATTTTCATTTTAATGTGCCATAACCACATGAATTGACAATGCCAGTTACAACATATTATTCCACATATAATTCATCCATATCAGCATATAAATATTTAAATGAACCCATTAAAAATCATAGTTTAAAATCAATCAAATAATTAAAATTTTGATTTGCATCATCAAAGTACAAGTCAATAAACTGGGTCATTTATAAACAAATTCCCTCAAATAATAATATCCACTCTGTCAAACAAGCAGGAAAAACTAGAGCATCACATGCACTCCCTCTTCAGTAAACTTCATGCCAAAGTTATAAAATTATTAGTTGCATCCTCCTGGATAGTGAAACTAAGACTATAACTATCACACTAGACAATTACTAGATCTACCAAGTGATCTCAAATTTTTCAAGTGCACTAGATTAAAATGTGGATGGGTTTAGTCACCAATTCCTCCTCATCCAACATCTACAAATAACTCAAATAAATCACATACAAATGATATTAAATATAATGGCGTAACATAAATACATGAAGTCCATCATGCACATGATCTAATGACGATAAGAAATTGGCCCCTTTCTTTCAATAATTTCAAATGATCCCACATATCATGAAAAAACATTATCTCCTTAATAAAAATTAATTGATATGTTTTTTTGTCTTTGTAGGATTAAACCACACTCTAAGATCTAACTGTGAGTAATAAATACTACACTAGTTAATTTCAAAAGAAAGAGAGGAGAGAGAAAAATAGAATCAATCTTCACACATAAGAGACTAAGAAACCAACTTGAATCACCTTGTAATAATCCTTGATCATGAGTAAAATATATAGAACTCTCCACAAGATGAGTAATGCACACCGGGTTGGCGTTTCCATGTGCATGCTCAAGTTAAAAAATCAACCACTCCCACTAGCAGTTCAGTTAACTAAACTGAAAAGTTTCTAATTATAGGAGAAGGTCAAAAATAAGGTGTGAACTCAAATGGAAACTCTCCATGAAGTCAACATACATTCCACACTAGAAAAAATCTCCTAGAATAAGACTACATCCAAAAAATTAAACCGATGTCTTAATTGAGAGAGAATTTCATAAATATGGAAGGTCAATAAAAATAGGAAACATGCTAACTCCAAGAATAAGATGGGTAATGTGTAATTCCTTAGGATAATAATATTCTCACTTAAGTTTTGATCCAAATTATTTTTGGAATGAAATGAAAGCAGAGATATTACAATGAAATACTCATGAAAATTGCTAGAAACGGAGAAATACAACAATAATTGATTTATATTAATGAAAGAATTGTAAAGATACTTTAAAAATACAGAGTGCAAAACTTGCTAGAATGGTGACATCTGTACCTCTTAGAAGAGATGTGAAAACTACACTAATTTACAATAATATCCTTACAATGAGGCTCTGAAGGAATTTTTATGATAACATGAATGCCAAAACCCTAGACATCCAAAATCCTAACCCTAGGAGATGAAACACCAAAAGTCATGTGGGCCTCATTGGGGTAAGCTAGTACATTAACTTCCCAAGGTTGTAATATTTTCATATGTTCTCTGTTTTAGGCATGTGATAGCTCATTGGAAAGGTATTCCGTCAAACTATGAATCTGTCTACAGTTTAGAGCCCCAAAGTGTCCCTAGAAATACAAAAAGATGTATTGACATGCAAATTTTCAAAATAATCCAATTGGAATAGGTGGGTGGCCACAAATATCCACCTAGATGTTGTGTAGGGCTTCAAGACATCCCTGTAAGTGGATAATCCATAATCACAAAGAAATTTCCCCATTACAAAGAGACGTGTTGAACTAAAAACTATCCATATGAGCCAATTGGTATATGGAAAAGGTGGGTGGCCACCAATATCCACCTGTATCAATCCTCCCCCCTTAGGAAGAAATGCTCTCCATTGCATTGAGTTCCCAGGGAAGAGGGGAAAGTGTCTTATGAATATGAATCTTGGTGAGTTGTGAACCTTGTAGGAGAATTTTCACTTCTTGGTCTGTGGAAGGTTTTCATGAACTTGTTGTTGGTGGGGTTGAACCTATTCCACCAACTTGTTATCTTTGGGTTTTATAGGGAATTGTGTAGGAACCATTTTAGGTGAATAAACAATATATTCTTTCTCTTATACATTATTTTGTTTCTAGATAGAAGGTGTTGAGGATGTAGTGGTTGTAGTGGTATTCTGTGCATCCTTTGAATAGACTATGAAGAGGATGAATTTTGTAGTATGAAAGATTACCTTGTGGCACTATTGTGGTGGAACAATAGTCAAAACTACCACTGGTATCCTATAGAGATAACCTCCCAGAGTAATAACGACACTACCACTACTACATATGACCAAATTTGCCACAATTTTTCGTTGCTATTTCCACTCATATCCATCACACTTTCCATGAATACAAAGACTATTTTTTGAGGAAATTTTTTTGTCTCTATATCAAAGAACCAATTATTTGTGGAAATGATGACGAAATAATCCCTCCACGTGTCATCATACTCAAGATAGGTTTACCTTAAAAAGTGTGGCAATAGTGATGAAACTTTGTTACAATAGGGACGAAAAACCGTGCCAAAGTAAAAAAATTACCAACAGATTATGACGTAGATGCCATATGTGCGATGCAAAAGTGTGGAAATTTGTGACGAAAAAGCATGGCAATAGCGATGAAAAATTTTGGCAGAGAAAAAATTTAAGATGCAGATGCTATATGTGCGATGCAAAACCATGGAAAATTGTGATAAACTTTCACCGATATTTCCACACTTACTAAAACATAATCATTACCTTGCGATGAACTTTCGTCAATATTTCCATGCTTACTAAAGCCTAATCATTACCTTTCGATAAACTTTCATCGATATTTCCATGCCTCCTATAGGTTTTTAAAAAACAAAATCGACATGAGAAGTTGGATGTTGGGATTTGTGAGATCTTCTAAAACAATGGATTCAACCAAGGGAGTGGATGGGGGACATAATTATAATTATGGTAATAGGGCTCTATTGAATTAAGTGGATCATCTCCTACCATGATTTTGTAATTATTATGAAGTGGGGTATATTGAAAGAATTTACTTATATCCTTGCCATCCTTGATGTGGGTACTACCAAAAGACAATACATAATACACATGATTGTGTACAATTGATTAATAAATGGGAGGAACAATAAATGATATATACTAGTGATAATATGGTGAATTCTGAGATTTATATCCATGGTGAAAATATAGTAGGTTTGGCCTACATTGAGATCAATATTGTCACCTAGTTTGGAGCCAATTCTAGCACAAACATGAGAGATGCAAATGAAGGACCCATATATCAAGATTTATAGTGAGCACCAAGGTTTGATGTACTATGAAATAAAGGTTACTTTAAATATGTAATTAAGGTGATGCAGGAAGTTATTCATGCTAGAAACATAGTTACTATAAATGAAAGAAATAGAAAACCTTCCATAATTTGACCACTAAGCCAATGCATGATTCTACTAGTATATATAGTGGAAGATGAAGTCAAAGAAATTTTGAAAAGTTTTCTATAGATAATAGACAATGATAAATCCAAAAAAAAAATTAAGGGAGGTCCTTGGGCCAATTTTTGAGTCACCAATAGAGGCACAAGATAGGCCCCTAAACCATGTCCAATGAACAATGTATGGAAAATAGTTTATCTTAAATGCATTGAATCAATGATATGAAGTGTGAGAAGCTATGCTCAACTTCAGGTTGGATGTTAACATCCTACTGAAGTAATCATGGGCACTCATGGGATGACCAAATTGGATCCACTTATCGATCTAGTGATAGTTGGTGAACCAATCACACATTTTCCCCATTGTCAAATTGGTGAGATGGAATTTTATCTCAATTGTGTGAATATTTATGATTACTTTGAGTTCATTGGCATAGTAGATGATAAATATCCATACCTAGTATTGTAACGGATTGATTGGGAATTTAATAATGATGTCATTTGATAAGAAGGGTTAATGGATGGTATATCCATTGGATCTAATGTAGGGAAATACATTTGTTAAATAGATAGAAGAAGTATTGGATGACTAGGATAGTTGGAAGACTACATTAATCTCACCATAGGATAGTTGGAAGACTACATTAATCCAAATGTTAGTGGGAAGTTGAGCTGGAGAATAGTATTCTCCTATGTCATTTACTCCAAAGTGTCCATTACTTTTGGGCCACCTAGGGAGTATGATAATTAATCGACACAAATATGCACACTACCAAATTCTATTAAGTGGATTCATGTAGAGATTAAAGATCCACTGGTGTTTAATGGAACAACTAATGCCACAAAGTTTAGGGAACACATAAATTAACACATAATGTTTGAATAGAGGGTATAAACATTGGATATCACTTTGGTATATATCCATGAATGATTGTGGGAATTTCATTATGAACTTTGGATTCACGAGAAGATATAGTAGGACTAGGAACCTACTTGATCCGGGGCAGGATCTTTTATGATTATGGTTGAGTTTTAACTTGCATGAATATTTTAACCATTTGAGAAATTAACGAAAGAATGAGGAAAGAAGAGGATTATATCAGTCA
>JZKD02S0322730.1:479650-493218 GCA_000966675.3 Picea glauca
TATATTGATGATATATGTTGCTGATATGTGCTCACATCTAACTGGTTATAAATGACAACAATGGGTAATGAATAAATGTTGAATGCTAATTGATGAGTTTTTGTGCAAGAGGACATTTTTGGGAAAAAGAGCCCCACATTCATTCACCCCCCCCTCTAAGTGTGGTAGGTGTGTCCAACACCCAACTACATCCAGTGTGTTAGACATTGTGCTGAAAACTGGATAGGGTACAAATTTTACTTTCCCCTCCTCTGGATGCCAATAGAAACATATCAAGTCAGTTATAGATTGCTTCAGAAGGCAGAGACAACAACATGGCAAAGACTGCAGCAGGTCCAGGGGTTCAAAATGCCAACAGACAATACCACCTGGAACTACTGCTTGAGTAATTTACACGATCAGAGCCGGTATCAAGACTCTGATTCAGAGTGAGTTGCCTGAGGACATGCAACACCTTGAGCTAGGGGGGATGTTAGGACCACACAATGTACCTTTTTGCCCATACTTTTTTCCATTATGACACCCTTCATCACTTTTATTTAGACTCATAATATCACTTCATCTGATCATTCCAAGGTATATAACGTCCTTTCTCATTACTATATGCTTAATCTATTTTGCGTAATATTTTACATCACTTTTGTACTTAACCATTGAGTAGACTGCAGACTAGCATTCAAAGCCTATTGCTGAAACACAGTCCAGGTCGCAGATGCTGAAACACAGAGCTGTTACACAAACCAAGGCCCCTGCTGCTGAAACACAGTCCAGGTCGCAGATGCTGAAACACGGAGTTGTTACACAGACCGAGGTCCCTGTTGCTGAAACACAGTCTGAAGCCCCTGATGCTGCAAATACAGTCCAGAGTCGCAAAGGTTGAAGCACAGAGTTGCTATAAAGTTTAGAGATGTTGAAACACAGAGGAGACCGCCAGAACCAACAATGTTGAAACACAAGGAAGCCGTTACAGTTAGCGGTCAAAGCCGACATAGTCAAGAGTGCAATTCACGTGGCTGAAACAGCCCGTGAATTATGATGCTGAACAACATCGAAAACTACGAGAAGAAGTTGTTACTCTAGTTGTAACAACAATACCTCATCCTGCTCATGTAATAGAATTTATGTTGCGTAAGACCAGGACATCCTTCTCTGGTTTAAAAAGAATATCCGACTAAAATATACATTGTAATTTTTAGATATATTGCATCGAGGAGGTTCCCTCTTTAAAAGAGAAGGGAAATCTTCATTCGGGGATCCAAGTTTTGATGTATTGAAGCAACTCCAAAGAAGCGAGACGTATTCTATTCTTCCAATTTGTAATGTAATATTTCGACAGATGAATATAAGACTGCTTTGAGTACCCTTCTCTAGCTTTCTATTCAGGGGAATCTTGTGAGAAGGGAGGGCCCACCTTCTTCACAAGATTCACCCATTAGTTAGAAGTGTGCTAGTATAATTTCTGTTCATGCTTTGTTTAACTGTCGTTTGCTGAAACATTGTTTTTAATGGATTCCGCTTTGTTGAAACACTACTGACTCTGTCTTAGTTTAATTAAATGGAATTTGTAATTCTTTTTATCAGCAATCTCGTGTGATGATTTTATGAGGTTAGAAGAGATTTGGTTAAAGGTTCCTGCTCAGACAGAAAGGGATCAGAATATCATACCCTCTGTAGAATTCAATTACTACTGCAAGTGTGCTAGCAAGAGGTTCGGGTAAAAGGTTCCTGCTCAGACAGGAAGGAATCCAAATACCTCGACTTCTGTAGATTTCATTTACTGCTGCAAGAGTGCTAGCCAGAGATTTGGTTAAGGGGTTCCTGCTCAGACAGNACTTCCATAATGAGGCTATTCCTGAAAACAGGCTGCTCAATATAAATCCTCTTGTTGGAGATGTTCAACTTCGAGCATTCACTTCTTTTCTTCATAATCAAATTTTATGGCAGAGTGACTTTTTGGATGCCAAGCACAATGAGGACAATAAACTCCTCTGGATTAGACCAGAACCATAGAGGGCAGCCAGATTCATTTCAGAATATTATGAGGTCTTAAAGAAACCAGGGGTGACTGAGCATGTCCAACAGCTATAGTCAGTAGTGCTCCAAGAATGTCAACACAACATCAGTGCCATAGAGATTCCTGCCCTCCAGGCCAAAAACTTGTTTTGGCAGCAATCCACAGAAAAGAGACAACAACACAATCCTTTTGGTCCGGCCAATTTAGAAGCAGCAATTTCAAGGGTACCCAGCTACATCCAGTGTGTTAGACATTGTGCTGAAAACTAGATAGGGTACAAATTTTAATTTCCTATCCTCTGGCTGCCAATAGAAACATATCAAGTCAGTTATAAGTTGCCTCAGAAGGCAGAGACAACAGCATGGCACAAACTACAATAGGTCCAAGGGTTCAGAACCCCAACAGACAGCACCACCAAGAGCTATTGCTTAAGTAATTTACACGATCAGAGCCGGTATCAAGACTCTGATTCAGAGTGAGTTGCCTGAGGACATGCAACACCTTGAGCTGGGGGGGATGTTAGGACCACACAATGTACCTTTTTGCCCATACTTTTTKCCATTATTATACCCTTCATCACTTGTATTTAGACTCATAATATCACTTCATCTGATCATTCCAAGGTATACAACGTCCTTTCTCATTACTATATGCTTAATCTGTTTTGCATAATATTTTACATCACTTTTGTACTTAGACATTGATTAGACTGTAGACTAGCATTCAAAGCCTGTTGCTGAAACACAGCCCAGGACGCAGATGCTGAAACACTGTTACACAGTCCGAAGTCCAGGCCAGGTCGCAGATGCTGAAACACGGAGCTGATTACATAAATCGAGGTCTATCTTGCTGAAACACAGTCCAAGGTCCCTGTTGCTGAAACACAGTCCGAGGCCCCTGATGCTGCAACACAGAACTGTCATACAGTCCGGAGTTGCAGAGGCTGAGACACAGAGCTGCTACGAAGTTTAGAGCTGCAAATGCTGAAACACAGAGGAGACCGCCAACCAACGACGCTAAAACACAAGGAAGTCGTTACAGTTAGCGGTCAAGGCCGACATAGTCAAGAGCGCAATTCATGTGGCTGAAACAGCCCGTGAATTGTGATGATGAAACAACATCGGAAACTACGAGAAGAAGCTGTTACTCCAATTGTAACAACAATACCTCATCCAGCTCCTGTAATAGCATTTCTGTTGCGTGAAACCAGGACATCCTGCTCTGGTTTAGAAAGAAGATCCGACCAAAATATACATTGTAATTTTTAGATATATTGCATCGAGGAGGTTCCCTCTTTAAATAAGGGGAATTCTTCAGTCGAGCATCCAAGTTTTGATGTATTGAAGCAACTCCAGAGAAGCAGGACGTATTCTATTCTTCCAATTTGTAATGTGATATTTCGACAGATGAATATAAGACTGCTTTGAGTATCCTTCTCTAGCTTTTCGTTCATGGGAATCTTGTGAGAAGGGAGGGCCCACCTTCTTCACAAGATTCACCCATTAGTTAGAAGTGTGCTAGTATAATTTCTGTTCATGCTTTGTTTAACTGTTGTTTGCTGAAACACTGTTTTTAATGGATTCCGCTTTGCTGAAACACTACTGACTATGTCTTAGTTTAATTAAATGGAATTTGTAATTCTTTTTATCAACAATATTGTGTGATGATTTTATGAGGTTAGCAGAGATTTGGTTAAAGGTTCCTGCTCAGACAGAAAGGGATCAGAATATCATACCCTCTGTAGAATTCAATTACTAATGCAAGTGTGCTAGCCAGAGGTCCAGGTAAAAGGTTCCTTCTCAGACAGGAAGGAATCCAAATACCTCAACTTCTGTAGATTTCATTTACTGCTGCAAGAGTGCTAGCCAAAGATTTGGTTAAAGGGTTCCTGCTCAAACAGGAAAGGATCACAACACCTTGTCTCCTGTAGATTTCATTTACCTCTGCAAGTGTGTTAGCCAGGGATTGGGTTAAGGGTTCCTGCTCAGAAAGGAAAGAAACCAAAAACACCTTGTTCTTTGTAGACTTTTATTGATGCTATTAAGAAACTGGGTGAGGTATTCCTACTCAGAAAGGAAGGGATCAGACTACCCTGTTCTCTGTAAACCTCAACCTCACAAGTGTGCTAAAAATAGAAATAAGGCTCAAGGCTCCTGCTTAGAAAGAAAGGAACTAGGTGGCTTTGTTCTCTGTTAGATAGAGTTAATTGTTTTCTGCATTACTATTTTCATGAAAGAGTGTTAGTACCGAGTCTCTGTTTGAGAGTAAGGGTCCCATTCTCTGATTGCAGAATAGTTGTTCTTTCCCATTGCAGTGTTATTTTAATGTAATCCAGGATTCTTAGATTGAACTTTAAAGAATTGCAATAGGAGAATTACTTTCCTGTGATTTAATTCACAGCTTCAGTTCATTCAAGCAAGTATAAATAGTATGAATTTCTTTACTGCAACACTAAGTTGCTTTTGGAATTGAGCATATACAGTGCGTGGCTATCTTTGAAATAAAAGACTTCCCTGGGTTGATAATTTATGTATCACTTGATTGTTTAAATCAATTAAGCANCCAGCTACATCCAGTGTGTTAGACATTGTGCTGAAAACTGGATAGGGTACAAATTTTACTTTCCCCTCCTCTGGCTGCCAATAGAAACATATCAAGTCAGTTATAAATTTCCTCAAAAGGCCGAGACAACAGCATGGCAAAGACTGCAGCAGGTCCAGGGGTTCAAAACGCCAATAGACAGTATCGCCCGGAGCTACTGCTTGAGTAATTTACACGATCAGAGTCGGTATCAAGACTCTGATTCAGAGTGAGTTTCCTGAGGACATGCAACACCTTGAGCTGGGGGGGATGTTAGGACCACACAATGTACCTTTTTGGCCATACTTTTTCTCATTATTATACCCTTCATCACTTGTATTTAGACTCATAATATCACTTCATCTGATCATTCCAAGGTATACAACGTCCTTTCTCATTACTATATGCTTAATCTGTTTTGCATAATATTTTACATCACTTTTGTACTTAACCATTGAATAGACTGCAGACTAGCATTCAAATCCTGTTGCTGAAACACAGTCCAGGTCGTAGATGCTGAAACACAGAGCTGTTACACAGACCGAGGCCCTTGCTGCTAAAACACAGTCCAGGTCATAGATGCTGAAACACAGAGCTGTTACACAGACCGAGGTCCCTGTTGCTGAAACACAATCCGAAGCCCCTGATGTTGCAACACAGAACTGTCATACAGTCCAAGGTCGCAGAGGCTGAGACACATAGCTGCTACAAAGTTTGGAGATGCAGATGTTGAAACACAAAGGAGACCGCCAGAACCAACGATGCTGAAACACAAGGAAGCCATTACAGTTAGCGGTCAAAGCCGACATAGTCAAGAGCGCAATTCACGTGGCTGAAATAGCCTGTGAATTGCGATGCTGAACAACATCGACAACTGCAAGAAGAAGCTGTTACTCCAGTTGTAACAGAAATACCTCATCCAGCTCCTGTAATAACATTTCTATTGCACAAGACCAGGACATCCTGCTCTGGTTTAGAAAGAAGATCTGACTAAAATATACATTGTAATTTTTAGATATATTGCATTGAGGAGGTTCCCTCTTTAAAATAGAAGGGAATTCTTCATTCGAGGAGGCAAGTTTTTGATGTACTGAAGCAACTCCAGAGAAGCGGGACGTATTCTATTCTTCCAATTTGTAATGTGATATTTCGACAGATGAATATAAGACTGCTTTGAGTATCCTTCTCTAGATTTTTGTTCAGGGGAATCTTGTGAGAAGGGAGGGCCCACCTTCTTCACAAGATTCACCCATTAGTTAGAAGTGTGCTAGTATAATTTATGTTCATGCTTTGTTTAACTGTCGTTTGCTGAAACACTGTTTTTAGTGGATTCCTCTTTGCTGAAACACTACTGACTCTGTCTTGGTTTAATTAAATGGAATTTGTAATTCTTTTTATCAGTAATCTTGTGTGATGATTTTATGAGGTTAGCAGATATTTGGTTAAAGGTTCCTGCTCAGACAGAAAGGGATCGGAATATCATACCCTCTGTAGAATTCAATTACTACTACAAGTGTGCTAGCCAGAGGTCCAGGTAAAAGGTTCCTGCTCAGACAGGAAGGAATCCAAATACCTCGACTTCTATAGATTTCATTTACGACTGCAAGAGTGCTAGCCACAAATTTGGTTAAGGGGTTCCTGCTCAGACATGAAGGAATCACAACACCTTGTCTTCTGTAGATTTCATTTACTGCTGCAAGAGTGCTAACCAGAGATTTGGTTAAGGGGTTCCTGCTTAGACAGGAAGGAATCACAACACCTTGTCTCCTGTAGATTTCATTTACCTCTGCAAGTGTGTTAGCCAGGGATTGGATTAAGGGTTCCTGCTCAGAAAGGATGGAAACCAAAAACACCCTGTTCTCTGTAGACTTTTATTGATGCTAGTCAGAAACTGGGTTAGGGATTCTTGATCAGAAAGGAAGGGATCAGACTACCCTATTCTCTGTAAACCTCAACCTCACAAGTATGCTAAAACAGAAATAAGGCTCAAGGCTCCTGCTTAGAAAGAAAGGAACTAGGTGGCTTTGTTCTCTGTTAGATAGAGTTAATTGTTTTCTGCATTACTGTTTTCATGAAAGAGTGTTAGTACTGAGTCTCTGTTTGAGAGTAAGGGTCCTGTTCTTTGATTGCAGAATAGTTGTTCTTTCCCATTGTAGTGTTATTTTAATGTAATCCATAATTCTTAGATTGAACTTTAAAGAATTGCAATAGGGGAATTACTTTCCTGTGATTTAATTCAGAGCTTCAGTTAATTCAAGCAAGTATAAATAGTATGAATTTCTTTACTACAACACTAAGTTGCTTTTGGAATTGAGCATATACAGTGCGTGGCTATCTTTGAAATAAAATACTTCCCTGGGTTGATAATTTATGTATCTCTTGATTGTTTAAATCAATTAAGCAATTATAGTGACCAACAATCACAACATCGTAAGATCCTAAGATTCTGATGTACAGGTTGGCCCTAGTGAAAAACTCTCCCAGGTTAAGGATACAGCCTTTAACCTTTCCTCCAACCTTTTGTTTGGATCCTGAGGCCATCCATACGAAGCTAAACTCATCTTGTTTGACTTCCTTTACCTTAATCCTTTTTAGTGCTACACCATAAATGAAACTCTTGGTAGCACAGGGATCTATAAAAATAATAAGGGTCTGGTTAGCAATGGTACCTGTCGTCTCAAGCATAGTTGACTGATTCTCTTCCTATCAGTTATTCACCGCTGCATCAATCCAATGGGCCTTTCCCAAATCTGCCATGGTAGTGGGTCTGACTGATCCAGATTCTCTAGTCCTCTCCATAGGGAAGTCGCACTAGTAGTGTGGCTCCCCACACATCCAACACCCCTTCTTCGGCCTAGTAGTCCTGGTACCCAAAGTAGAAGATGACGACCCACCGGCCTGGAATCCTAGTCTGTTCTGTTGAACAGGCCTAAACTGCTGCTACTACGGTTGACACGGTTGTTGATGTTGTGGTCCCCGATAAGATGGTTTTGCGTCGATTTTTGGGGTGTAATGAAAGTGGATCTCCTCTGGAAGCCACGATACCCTAATGTATGTATGATGCTACTATGCACCAGATGATGCCTGCCATGTTGGTCTCGCTGAAGTTCTGGTCTGACCCCTCTGCTAAGATCCTCCTCTACTATGAGGTCCTTCTATAAAACATCATGCAAGGTTTTAGGTATCAAAATCATAACCTTTTCATGTATGTTGTCATTAAGGCCGAACACTAACCTGTTGACCTTAAGTTTCTCAGTGTTAAGATGTGGATCATACTGAAGCAGCTCCACAAAATGCACCTCGTAGTCGGGCACCGTATGACCCCCCTGTCATAAGGCATTGAACTTATTGAGTTGATGCTCAATGAATTCGTTTGATAGGTATCTCTCTCAGAACCATTCCTCAAATAGTTCCCATGACACATCTTCCATGGCCATGTTTAGTTGCGGTAGGAATGTCTTCCACCATAGAAGAGCGCTTCCTTTTAGTTGGAAGACCTCCATGAAAACCTTCATGTTGGAGGTATAATCGTGAAGTGAAAAGCACATCACCATATTCTCCAACCATGCCTCGGCAGTTGCACCCTCCGGGGCACCAAAGAACTCAGGAATTTTGACCTTCTCGAGTTCATGGTGAATGTTACCAGTATTGACCATAGCGCGTAGTGGACCCTTAGTGGGTGTCGATGCCCTGGCCTCATCTCTGTCCAAACAAATGATCAGTGCCTCAGACATGCGCTGAAAATATCTCATCATTCTGACCACATCACCAATTGTTATCTTCTCCTGCCTGACAACCTGTTCATCTCCCTGGGGGTTAGACCCCTCAGGTGGGGCTGCTACTAGAGGCATCGTGCCTCCTCCCCTAGCACCTCGTCGTCTGCCTCCGCAGTGTCCTCTAACCATGATTACCTGCACGAATACAATTTAACTCAATTAGAAATATTATAATAAAACCATATCAATGAAATTTGTAGCGATCCCAAGTCATGGGTTGAAACTTCTCTGATACCATATGTAACAACCACATTGATGCGGCCACAGGCGAAGCCAAACATTTTTTTTTTTTCTTTTTAAATGGAAAGAAGGAAATGACGACAACAGTATGACCACACCCAAACATTCAATCGACAAGAATCCAGATGAAGATACTCAAGGGAAAAAACTCAAATGTTACGCGACTTTGCCAACACCCCAATCGCTCATCAAGTCTAAACTTGTCAAAAAATTCCATAAAAAAAAACATTAAGTAAAATATAACTCCCAGGTCTAAATTATTAATTAGAAATTAATTTACAATCAAATGACCTTAAGTTTAACCAAATTAGAAAGTCTAATTACCATTTTCCATCGTTACCATCTAATTGACAAATCTAAAATAACCAATACTAAACCATAACTACAATTACTATCTAATTAACAATAATTATGATCTAACTAGCATGTCTAATTATAGATTAGTCATTAAGTTACCATCAGAATCACATCAATTACGAATCTGTTCGGAAACCCTTCATTACACTTTAGTCAATAATTTCAATCTAAATAACATCAATTACTAATGAATCGGCAAGTCATCTTTAATCATTACTAAGACCAAATTGACAAGTCTAAGTTTAATTAACTTAAGAACTGTCTAAGAAGGAAGTGAGGCTGTCTAATCAATCGAGGCTATCTATTCAAATGGAAGGTTGTAATACAAATAAAAGTCTGTTCTTTTCAATACAAGGATGTTTAATCATTAAGGGTTGTACTAAACCATGAAATGTTGTCTAGTCAACGAAGGCTATTCTAATTGAAAAGTTAGTTTAATCAATGAATATTGTACCAACCAAGGCTATTAAGGGAGAAGTCATTCATTAAATGAAACTAAATAACTATTGTGTAAAACACGTCATCCCTTTCCACCTGGCAGTTAAGAGTTACTATTAAAGGAGAAAGAAGTCAACTAAAAAAAATGGGTACAAGCACCACCCTTAAACTACAATTTGCAGGGAAATTATGCCATCATTAAATGAAAATGCAATTGGTAAGTAATAAAGGATCGATCAAACTGGCATAAGCAATGAAAAGCATTCCAATAAAAATGAATCGTTGTTAACTAAAGGCCGAACGCTTGGTAACACAAGGCAACACGCAGACATGACAGTTGGCCACAATTGCTAGGCTATTAAGAGGAAAAATCATGGGCAAGATCAGCAAGCTCAAGCAAGCGCTTTAAAGAAAAATCGTGGGCATTTACAGCAAGCTCAATCTCATTTTAAAAGAAAAAATTGTGGGCATTTAAAACAATAATCTCAACTCAATTAAAAGCAAAATAGTGGGCATTTAAACAATAAGGAATAAGATCCCGTGAGAGTAAAATCGTGGTAATATAATTTATGTGTTAACTGTGGTAACCAAATGGTGGTATCAGTAAAGAATCAAACTTTGTGTCAATTACAGCAACTCAGTCACATTAAAATGGTACAAATCATGGGCAATCAATGGGACGATGTAGACAACATTTAGCTAGGCAATAACAAGAAAAACACATCATCATTTAATTGCAATTCGTGGGCATACACAAGATTCCAGTGACAGTAAGTTTAATGCTTAACTCATTCTTCAACAAGGGAAAAAATCATCGTAGCAGTAAAACGAAATGTAGTCCAGAGAGGGGTGAATTTGCCAGTCAACAAGGTAATCAAAAACACAAATTATTATGTGTAAGACACAGTCTTCTTCAAGGGAAAAATCGCCTCAAAGTAAAAACAAAATGCAAACAGAGAAATCATTTTGTTTTTCCATTGCAAGAATACCAAATATAAAAATGTAGACATGGAATCATTTCATTTTTCCATTTCCAGAATACCAAATGTAAAATGAAAAGATGAAGTCATTTTTTTTTTCCATTGCCAAAATACCCAATAAAAAATACAGACATGGAATCTTTTTGTTTTTCCATTACCAAAATACCAAATGTAAAATGCAGAGATGAAATCATTTCGTTTTTCCATTGCCAGAATACCAAATAAAAAAAAATGCAGACATGATAGCATTTTGTCTTTCCATTGCCAGAATACCAAATATATAAATTGCATACATGAAATCATTTCTTTTTTTCATTGCCAGAATACCAAATTAAAAAAATGCAGACATGAAATCATTGTGTTTTTCCATTGACAGAATACCAAATAAAAAAATGTAGACAATGAATCAATTCGTTTTTCCATTGTCATAAGACCAATACAACGCAGACAACATTAAGAGAAACACAAGGATCCAATGGGAAAAGTCTTGGAATGATCGCAGGGGTTCTATCAGTCAAGGCACAGAGAAAAAACAACCAGGACATAAGATAATCCATATGCAGAGGTCTTTGCCAGATGGTGGAATCAACAATCAGCCAAGGACAATAACAGAGTTAAACGGTTGATAGGAACATCCTTTGCTCATAATCCACGCACAGAAAAGAAGGGCTTTGAGATCCATAGGTCTATTAAATTTGAAGCGACAACCATAGACCAAGCTCCTGGCCGACTGCTCAGATGAGGACTGATGAGATAGGGACGAAGGGAAAAACAACCACAAACTTCACAAATCAATACACCCAAGGCGGTCAAGACATGCCGGGAATCGAAGGCCATGGGAGCTAATCAATCATTGAGCTAGGCTAAGGAAAACTTAGTCAAAAACTAGAATGTAAGATAATCAATTTACTTACCCACTAAACATGTAGATCCAAGCATATTACTACTACAATCTGCCATACAAAATGAAGAAGGCGTATCATTTCCTAATCACTCTCTCCGAGTTGATGTCCTGCTCGCTCCATGCAACACCCATTTTCCAACCAATGAGACTTTACTGGTACCTCCCAGCCAATGCTAGGGGTACTGTTATTCCCCCTTAGCCCCCCGAGCCACAAAGGGGACACACATGCTAACCAATGAATAATTGATCCGGATTCTTTTCGGCACGAAATGAGAGCAGAGATATAATAAAGAAATGCATAAAGATATTGCATATATCCAATAATATAATAGAATTGTATCAGAGATGCAACCATAAACATAGAGATACAGTAATACATGATTTCTATTAATGAAATAAATGTACAGAGACTGTAGAAAAACAGAGTGAAAGACTCGCTAGAATGGTGGAAACTTATCTCTGAGAAGAGATGTGACAGCTACTCGCATTCGAAAGAAGATGATCACAATGAGGCTCTGAAGGCCTTTTTACAATAAACGTGAATGCAAAAATTCCTATACATCCAAAAACCTAACCCTAGGAGATGAAGCACCAAAAGTCATGTGGGCCCCATTTGGGTAAGTGAGTACATCAACTTCCTGGGGTCGTAACTTTTGCATACGATCTCTGTTTTAGGCGTGTGATAGCTAGTTGGAAATGTATCATCGAGGAGATTCATTTTGGTGTCTCAATCATGCCTTCAGCTATCATTGATAACCTCAATCTTGAAAAAACTTCATTTAGGCCCTCAAAATGGCCCCAGAAGTTAAAACCTGCTAAAAATAGTAAATTGCCAAAATTGCCAGAAAACAGTTTTGAGCCAGTTGGAAAAGGTGGGTGGCCACTGATATCCACCTGGATCAATCCTCCCTCCTTAGGAAGCAATGGTATCCATTGCGTTGAGCTCCCGGGGGAGAGGGCAAAGCGTTTGCTAGATCTGCATCTGGGTGGGCTGCTTGTATTGCTGGAGACGTCGCATTGCTTGGTTTGTGGAAGTCTGTCATGAACCTGTTGAAGTTGAGGCTGTTCAACAAGTCGATCTACATGAGAGAAAGGTGTGAAGAAGGTATTTTTGTGATTTTCTGCAACTTTGTCGACCTTCTTCTGTTGAATAGAAGGTGCTTGGGTCGAAGTTGTGGTGGTTGCAGTATCCTTTTGTTCCCCTTTTGAACAGATTGTGGAGAAGATGAATTTTGTAGTATGAGATACTACCTTGTAGCACTGTTTAGGTGGAGCATTAGCTAGAACTACCTCTGGTACCCTGTAGAGATGACCCCCCAGAGTAATAATGACACTACGAGGTCGAGATTCATAGATAGCATGGCGTTTCCACATATATGGTTGACCCAAGAGAACATCACAGACATCCAATGGGGCAACATCACATAATACCTCATCCTTGAAGGGTTGGATGTCGTATGATAATCGACACTGCTGGCTGACACGAAGATCTCATCCTTGGCAAAGCCACCCGATGCTGTATGGTTGCGGGTGTGCTGTTGTCAACAATCCCAACTGTTTGATGACCTCTGCTGAGATGAGGTTCTTCTAGCTTCCACTATCAACAATAAAATGCAGCGGGGTCCCCTTCACCCACATATGTGAATGAAAAAGGTGCTCCCCCTCTTCTGAATCTGTTGGTTCTTCTGGTTGAATTGTTGTGGTCGCGACAATAGAAGTGGGGTCTGCGTTGATGATCTGTCTTTTACCAGTATTTTCAGAATCGGATTCTGAATCAGGGTTCGGCTCCTTGTCTTTGATCTCAGCCACCAATGAATTTTTTGAGCGACATTCGTCGGTGTTGTGCCAGGGGCTTTTGTGGAAATCGCACCATTTTCCGGTGTCCTTATTTGTCTTCCCGTGACCCCTCTTTTCCTGTGGCTTGGACTGGTTTTCGGGAGACTGTTTGTTAGGGTTGTTGTTGTCATACTTTGGTTGTTGTGGATTTTCAGACCCGAAATCCCATTTGTTCTAGTGCTTAAATTTCTGCTCAATTTTAACAGCATATCGATAGGCAACATCGAGTGATGAGATGTCCAGAAAATCCATTTCAGTTTGGATGTATCTGTGTAGAGCCCCATGGTATTTCAAAACCAAATGTCGTTCAGAGTCTTTGATACCCATGTTGGTGCGCAAGGTATGGAATCTATTGGTGAACTCCGGAACTGATTGGCCCTTCTCTTGTCGTAGTGTGGTCCATCTCATGTACTGGTCCTCATAGTTGCCAACAGGGTAGTACT
>JZKD02S0322730.1:493268-517184 GCA_000966675.3 Picea glauca
TTATCTAGGGCATCTGCATCTATTTGACCTTCAAATATGGGAATATCAAAATTAACCTGTACCTTGAAAGGTGAGGTGCCTCCAAAGTGGTCGCTTGATGAAGATGTGCCTGATGTTATCGGCAGGTGTTGAAGGATGTGGGAAAAATTCTCCATCATTTCGTCCCTCTGTCACATGAGATCTTCCTCAAGCAACAGACTGATAGGATGGTCTGCTCCGTTGATTTTCTTTTCTTCCGCCATTGAGGGTTTCTTGGGTGTGCGAGAGCAATTGTCTTCAAGAGAGACAAGCTCGAGACCCAACTTGCTATACTCGAACCTCATCGGGGAAATGCACTGAAAAAAATGATCAAGAGAAGCCTGCTCTGATCCATGTGGATATCGGTGGCCACCCACCTTTTCCAATTGGCTCAAAACTGTTTTCTGGCAATTTTGGCAATTTACTATTTTTAGCAGGTTTTAACTTTTGCGGCCATTTTGAGGGCCTAAATGAAGGTTTTTCAATATTTTGGTTCTCAATGATATCCAAATGCATGGTTGAGCCACCAAAATGAATCTCCTCGACGATACCTTTCCAATGAGCTATCACACGCCTAAAACGAAGATCGTATGAAAAAGTTACGACCCCGGGAAGTTGATGTACTCACGTACCCAAACGGGGCCCACATGACTTTTGGCGCTTCATCTCCTAGGGTTAGGTTTTTGGATGTCTAGCACTTTTGACATTCCCGTTTATTGTTAAAAGGCCTTCAGACCCTCATTGTGATCATCTTCTTGCGAATGCGAGTAGCCATCACATCTCTTCTCAGAGATAAGCTCCCACCATTCTAGCGAGTCTTTCACTCTGTATTTTTATAGTCTCTGTACATTTCTTTCATTAATAGAAATCGTGTATTACTGTATCTCTATATTTATGGTTGCATCTCTGATACATTTCTGTTATATTACTGGATATAAGCAATATCTATGTGCATTTCTTTATTATATCTCTGCTCTCATTTCGTGCCGAAAATAATCCAGATCAATAATCTAGCTCCCAACTCACCTCGCAAGGACGAGCTACCACTCTTCACTGAGCTGGGTATTCCAACTCCCACAAGTTAAGTCAGTCAAGTAGAGATTTATACAACATAATGTTACAAAAATAGAAAAATATCCTTCATCCTTCTCCTCCTTTCATTATATAGAGTTTTGAAGTCCCTTAATTTCCTAAAATCTCATTTAATTAAAGTTTTAAAATTTAAATCCTAAAAATCCTCCCCGTACAAGTGTCACCCATCCCCTTCATTCTTCCACAAATTAATTTCTCTTATTTCCCCCAGCCACCTAGAGTCACTCCTAGAATCACTCCTAGGTGTGCCCAAATTCTCTTATAGGTTTTAATGACTTTCCCCATTATCAATTTGCTAGTTCAGTTTTAAATTAGAAAGTTCTTAATGGTAGATACCTTACTAAGTTTGAATTTCTTCTTTTTCCCTTGTGTTTCCCTTTTCTTCTTATGTTTCCCTCTTTTCCTAGTTTCCTAAATATTTTAGATTTCTCTCTTTCCCCTTTTCATTTAGGACTCAAATTGGTAGGTGTAGAAATTAACCCCCTTTTTCCTTTTTCCCTTTTTAGTTAATAATTTTAAATTATCATAAAATAATAAAACAATTATTTCCCCTTTTTTTAAAATTTTACCATAACAAATTTTTATGAATCATTTAAATTGCTTACCCCCTTCTTATTACAAGATTTAATGAAGATTATAATTATTATTTATGTTGTTCTTATTTGTATTTTGTGTGTGTGTGTGTGTGTGTGTATATATATATTAAAATTTAAAATTTTACCACTAGCATAATTTAGACCTAGACCTTAAATTTTCATGTTGGGCGACATTTTATTAGGGAAATTGTTTTAAAAATTCTTATCACATTACTCGTCCTAAGGCTGTCTAGGTTCATTCATTTATCATTAACAACATGACGTGCCCTTCAGGATGCACTAGGTGCTCCAAGGGTGCCACTTGCCTCATCTATTCCCTTGCGCGACATGCCCTTCAAGATGCACCACGTGCTCCAAGGGTGACACTCACCTCTTCTGTTCCTTTGCGCGACGTGCCCTTCAGGACACACCATGTACTTCAAGGGTTCCACTTGACTCTTGAATGACTTGGTAGACATCAAAAACCCCTGGAGTCAATACTCTGCTAGGTGAACTTGTGGGAGACTAAGGGCCTTTAAGGAATAAGGCCCCCGCCTTATTGCGTTCCCCTTAGAATCATCGTGAGCCATTGTCTTAGTCTTCCCTCACAACATCGTGGGTCCTCTCAAACTAGGTAAACATTAACCTACAGTTCGAGCCACAACAAGAGTGCTAGTAGGCTGTGGCAGGGTTGTTGTCCACACCTATCCCTCAATATCTCTGGTAGTCATGCGCGACCCCTTTACTCCACATGTGAGTCTAGCCGGAAAGCTATCGTCAGCTTGAATCATCAACGAATCATGTCAGAATATATCCATATCATATCATCTAATCAGATGCACTAATATCACATTAAAACAATCAAACCCCAATGGTACACTCCCCAACTTGATCTAGAGTCCAAGGGGTTGAATCGATGCTTCTGCATCCTCAAGGTCCAAAATCCTGCACACTCAGTAAAACCAAGTCAATAGCACATGTCTATGTCAATGCAGTAAAACAACATGTCATCAACCCATAATGCCTCATAATCAAAATCAAATGTTTTAATAGCATAATAATCTGGATCACTTGCGAGCAAGTGTCCTCAAAGAATCAGTTCGCTCAGTGCACCAGAGCGGGATGTTACAAGTAGTGTAACTTAGTGGAATGTATCGGGATATACAGGCTCAAACCGTAGACCTTCTCGGTAGAACAGATCAAAGTTCTTGTTATCAAAATAATTTGAACTGTTCCAAGAAACCAACATTCATTTTATTGCATTGGGATCTTTCATTAAAGGATATTGTTTGATAATGAACTAATTAATTCATTTATTCTCCTAGCCACATAAATATAAGTAATAAATTAAAAAAGACACCCAAGGAGTCTCACCTGCAAAATCTTCCTTCGAAGAGTAGGATCATGAACATAACTCAGTCTTTTCCAAATAGTCCCTACAATTCAATAGTACTTCTTATATCGTAGAACATGTGGATCATTGTGAAACTCACTAGTATACACAAGGAATTTCTATTTAGTAGTGGGTGCATAAATGTGTTCTCACCTTAGAGTCATTTTGAATAATTGGTACCTATAGAAGAAAAATGTTATGATAGATGACCCACTGACCATAACTACAATTTAAGTTCTATGACACTTTTAAACTTTGTGAGGAAGATATGTTGATTAGTGGGGATATAAAACAGATTCAATGTTTCCCACTAATGGGACTACCATAATGTTTGAACATAGATTCTTTATAGGATGGTGTCACAAAACAATTTCATTCTCTGTGGTTTGAATAAATAGAGGTGCACCATGTAGTCACATAAGCCAAGAATACCAACTATCTAGTTCACTATCATAGGATATTGAAGACAAATAGTCGATTTCAGTATGGATGATGTGTCTAAGTTAGCTATTATTGGTGACTATTTGTATGAAAACATCATTGTAGACATTGTATATTTTATTTGAGAGTACACTCATCTATTAGCATGTAGCATCTTTGAGATGAAAAGAGTGAGCGGAGAACATTGGGAGATGAATATAGAATTGAATCCTAACACTTGATCTACCAAGAAGTGACTATATAGGATGCATTCACATTATAAGGAATATTCTAAACAATATATATGTTACATGCTAACTATTGGTTAGATATTTTCAGTGGAACATTAAGATTCCATTAGTCTAATAGTCATCTAGGGTATGAAAAAGGTGGAATAAATTTTTTTGTGGAATTTTTTATATTCAATCAGGCCTACATACATGATCCCTTTCATACACATTTTAGTCGTGAGATTACCAAGAAAGTGGAAAGGAATGAACCTTACACCTTCATAGTAGGATTATTTGGCTATCATAAAATCTGTATCATCAAGGAGGATAAGATGAACACCATTTTTTCTATGGAATGGTAATTGTATGAATTCAATCTCATGCCTTTTGGCCCAAGTAATGCACCAATTATGTTCTCTAGAATCAAGTTTTTTTTTATGTTCAATGAGTATATCCAAAATTTCGTTGAGCTATATTTTAAATTATTGGAAATGTATATCTAGCTAAAGGGTCACATGGATAAACTAATGTTGGTGATGGAAAGACGTTGATTGATCTAGTTGTACCTAAATATTAAGAATTTCATTTTCTACACCCCATTCTACATCCTCTTAGATAATATTATCTACGAGGAAGGATGTTTAGTCAAACTAATGAAAATCATAGTAATTTTAGAATATGTATGCAATAGAGAATGTCCTTGTGTTATGGTCATTCAAGGTATTACCATATATTTATCATGGGGCATGCTCAAGTAATAATGTAGAAGGAGGAACTACTATGAAAAGGTGCCCCATTTGTATGGATTGTAGAATGTGAAAAGGGTTTTTCCAAGTTAAAACGGTGGATGGTTTTGTCTCCAATTATTGTTTCTCCTAATTGGTAAAAAAATTTCCATGTCCATGTGGATTCCACTACCACTTCATTGGGAACATGTTGGCATAGCTAGGGGAACACATGCTACACCATCGAAGGTAATTTTCTAGAAAAAAATTGTAATTACACAACCATGAAATCCAAAGGCTTGGTGATGGCGTATATGCCACAAAATTTCAAGTATTATCTTCTGGACCAGTCCTTCAAGTTGTCAATTGATAATTTAGTGGTAGAGTATTTGGTTAACAATACAGTGTTGGAAGGTTAATTCTATCGATGTTTGCTACTATTTTAGGAGTTTGATTTTGAAGTCATGGTTAAAGTAGATAAATAAAATGTGGGACCTAATCACCTCTCAAAAATATACAATTGGAACAATGTTGGGATAGCTCATAAAGTGTTGAAGGTAGATATAATTTGCATGGAAGTAGTTCTTGAATTCTTCACTAATTTTTCCAACTTCAAATATAAATATACATGCACTAGAATAATATGGTGATAGTAAAGATTGATAGCTCATAATTAAGGATACAAATTATTAGTTAATCATATGATACTTGCACACATTAGCAATGGATGGGATTCTTGACTACTATCTGTTGGATCATGAATGATAGGTGGTGCTCTAGAAATCCCATGATGGACATAGAAACATACATTATAGTGTGAAGACACAACTATCACAACATACATTAAAATGAGATATGTTTGATGTAAGTATCATTCAATTCAAGGCTAGAGTGCACTCTCCACTCCACTATTCATATTATTATCTTCATTCATTCCTATCAATACATATTCTCCCTTTATCTTCTATCATTTGTTTACTTAGGGTTCATGTGTGTGTGTGTGTGTGTGGGGTTAAGATTTTGTACTAAAAATATGTTATAGTTGTATTTGTCAATGTAAGAATACAAAAAAACTTTTTTCCCACAGTCTATGATTCATACTTTGCTAAAAACATTGATTCTTGTCTACCAAAAATGCAATTCTATCCTTTCACGAGGATTGTGAGCTTTTACTAGTATAAAGCCTACTTTAAAAACACATCGAAACCCTTACCTTATAATTGTCCTTTTTACAGATCCATTATCCCACACAACTTGATAAGAGTTGTCCATGAGATGCATTTCCATCACAAAGACCTGCATAAATCATAAAAGACAAATTTTTTATATGATTAAATAATATATAAGCAAATAAACATGCATTTAGTTATGTAAAATAATTTAGAAAAAACTTAAGTGGTCGCATACCTTAATGAGATTCTCTTTGTTTCAAGAATAGTTTATTCTCTACTAAGAAGGGCTAACCATGTGAAGGTGGAAGCTCATATGGCCTCTCCCCCCCCTGACATTGCTCTCAATTCCCCATACCCAACAAATGATTTTTTTAAATAGAAAACATATAGACATTAATGCATAACTAGGATAGCCATAAAAACATGTGAACATATAAACATTGAAGCATATGAACATATAAACATCGATAAACATCCAAATACAAGACATGAATTTATACATCTAATTTTTCTTTGATTTATGTTTTTTTACATTCATAAAATTGACTATTGGGGTATCATAATCATCCAAGGACATTGTATTTTTTGTTCCCTGTCCTTCTATTGTTTCTGTTTCCATGCGTTCATGTACCATACTTCCAGTACATCGCTGAGAAGGGCGTCAAGGCATCTGTGCAGGGTCGTGAACTGCAACAACAAAAATGATCATATCGATATGTTGAAATTGAAATAACTAATTCATTATTTTGATTAACATTACACTATTTCTCTTTATCTGTCTGTGTAGCTATGACAATCGGTGCATTAATTTCTTTTCCACTTGGTTCCTCTCACAGTTCAACCTCCTAAGCTACATGCTCTTCAATTTTGAGAAGATAATATATAACTATAAGTCAAGAAATAAATATCTACAATCAAAGTAAATATTTCTAATTCTGAAGCATACATACTAGAATGGGTACTCTTCGCCCCACTATCATTGGACATGTGCACCCTTCTATGACGTGAAGTATGCTGAATACCACTAGATTCACTATTGCGGTAGCACTGTTTCTTGAAAACAAACATAAATGCTTAGTTAAGGGTGATATAATAAAATATGAATAGACTTTACAAGCATTCTATTACGGTTTCCTTATTCATTTTATTTACATGTGTGGTTGGGGAGATTGGAGTCTAGCCCAATATTTTTATATATTAAAACACACTTTTAAAACCATGATTATAACAAGGCTTTAGGTCCTCCTCGATGGTAGCAGTGTCGAACATATTTAATTGTAATGCATAACACCATTAAAAACACCAATAACAAAAACATATATTTGTTCGCTACTATTAAATAAATATTAACCATAGTTAATCATTTAAATCTTATGATTCAGGATTTTAGTTTTCCATAGCCACCCTGGCCTACTTTATGATGCTCGTGCTTTTCCACTCTGGCGTTGGTTTCTTTAGAGGCTTCTCATAGCCTACATATGGAATTTTTGAAAAAAATTAGATACCGTAATTGTTACATAAAACAAGAAAGAAAAAAATAAATGATCATATTTCACTGATAACATGACACGTGTTGTACCTTGCTTAACCAGTTCGTGGATGTCTTCCTTGTTTTTTAAACAAGTTTTCCTTTGCATCCTCTACCAATTCTTTTCACGCTTTCTCCAGAACCATGGGAGGATGCTCATACTTGAGGTCTAATTGCAATTTCTCCCTATACTAGGCCATGGTATATTTTAAATTCTTGATAGATAACTTTGTAACCACTTTCTTGTTGAAAGTGTTGTCGAACAAGTTTACCATGTGATCTATTAAATCATATTTCATTTTTCTATCTTGGCCATTCCACCATGTGCGAATGGTGGGCCAAACAACTCCAATGGTTTGTCATTTAAGTTTCTATAGAAAACATTGTTTCCTGCAAAAACGTGTTATCCATTAATTTATAATAATATCAACAAATGTCCATTTCAATTTCATGAAAACAATGAATCAATTAATTAACAATTACATGGAATCTTTTGAATCTTGATTGAAACACATGTGACATCCACCAAAAAGGTGACATATAGTGATCCGGTGATTTTAATTCGTTTTGATCCATGCAGAATAGTTTCCTCTCCATCTACAGTACATTCCTCTTTGGAGTCATGTGGAGTCCCAGGCTTTGGCTCATCATGCTCTGGCGTGTCATGCCGATCAAAATTATTGTGTTGATCAATGGATTCGAGGGGAACCTCCGAAGGCTAAAAAATCCTAACTTTCACTTTGCTATGTCGACATTGTTTTTTCATTAGACCATCACTACTACCTATAGCAGTTGCAGGATCGACAGGTTCCTGGCACATGGGGTTTAAAAAGTCCTAGAAATAGAAAAAATTACTTTATCAAATCATATAGAGAATTATAAAACAAAAAAATGGATATGAAATTGTCATAGATGATAAAAATATGTGAAGATGCCACTTACCCAAAAATTAGTTATTGTATTTTGTAGCTCTACAATTCTTTCCCTGTCCTCCTGTGTCAGGGGTCTTTTGCTAAGCAAACCTATATATTCTGTGTTAGCCTTCTTCAAGGCATTTGTTAGAGTTGTCATTATTTCAGTGGAATAAAATATTCCATTCTCATCAATATCCTTGGTGGGAGCCTTCCAACGTTGACCATGCCACAATACATCGATGAATACAATTAATCAGATGAACTTTAACATTTGAGAAATTTAGTTATTGTAGTCATAAGTTATTATTGTATTTAACATTTACCTATTGAGGCACATTGGGTGTCTTTCCACGGTCACCCTCGAAAAATGTAGTGGGTGATTTTCAGACACGGTCACCCTAGACAAAAGTTGACACAATAAATCAATCAACAATAGTTATGAAATTCACCTGTAACATTTAAAAAATGAAATATTCGAGTAATATCAGAAAACAATTAATGAAATTTCAGAAATTTAGTTGTTGCAATCATAATTTGTTACTGTATTTAACATTTACCTATTGAGGCACATCAGGTGCATTTCCACAGTCACCCTAGAGAGATGTAGTGGGTGATTTTCTGCCACGATCACCCTGGATAGAAGTTGACACAATAAATCAATCAACAAAAGTTATGAAATTCAGCTGTAACATTAAAAAAATGAAATATTGTAGTAATATCAGAAAAAAATAATGAAATTTCATAAATTTAGTTGTTGTAGTCATAAGTTGTTACTGTATTTAACATTTACCTATTGAGGCACAGTGGGTGCCTTTCCACGATCACCCTAGACAAAGTTTGACACAATAAATAAATCAACAAAAGTTATGAAATTCACCTATAACATTAAAAAAATGCAATATTGCAGTAATATCATAAAAAAATAATGAAATTTCTGAAATTTAGTTGTTGTAGTCATAAGTTGTTAATGTATTTAACATTTACCTTTTGAGGGATAGTCGATGCCTTTCCAAGGTCACTGTGGAAAGATGTAGCATGTGATATGTCACAGTCACCCTGCATAGATGTTGACACAATAAATTAATCAAGAAGAGTTATGAAAGTAATTGTAACATTAAAAAAATGAAATATTGCAATAGTATCATAAAATAAATAATGAAAAATGAAATATATGCAGTAAAAAATTTAAATATTGCAGTGATAAATTGTAAATTTGTAACAATGATTGATCAAAGGTTGAGCTGAATGGTATGTAAGATATTTTCCCCCATAGCCGCACCCCCTCCATCTATTCAATTTAAGTTGTAATTGATCAACAACTCTTCACCTGGAACTATTATTTTTGTTGCACATGCAAATATACGATTTTCTTTGCATCCATCAAATATGCAATTCGGTTTCTTAGTTGTTGCCACTAGTCATGTACTATTTGTAAAGCCTACATTGTTTCCAGTAGATTTTGGCCTTCCATCAATATACATAGTTTCCCCTTTATTTTGATTGTTATCTACTAGTTGTATATAATTTCTGGCAACTCCGTATCTCTGCATACTTCACGTATATCAGACCAACATCAACCATTGATTGTATTTGTATAATGGTTCGACATACTCCATCAATTCAGTTACAGTGCCATAGTTGACCTTTATGCCGTCGATGGAAAGTAACCCCAATCCATGTAAGGACGAAGGAATAATGTGATACATCCTCCCACTAATGAAGAAATTTGTGTCTACTTCAGGTAGCTCCTTAGGTTCCCATCATTGCACTAGATTTCTATACCTCAAGGGGAACTCAATGTCACCTATGATCTCAACATCATAATTACATGACCCTTCATTGGCAATAAAAAATTGCATGCATATACGAAATATGTTCCTTACCTTTTCAAATCTAGTTGATCTAGAACCAATAGATCTAGTACAACATGTCTCACTTCCAACCTCTCTTAGTATATGTTGATCATCACTCGAAGAAAATAGATCCGACAGATACCTATTTAGTGGTACCTACACTCGTTAAAACAAAAAGATAAGTTATTGTGTGAATATAAGTTTGTGGTACCAACACAGTTGCATACAGTTGCATATAGTTGCATAAGTTGCATATAGTTGCATAATTTGCATTGTTGCATAAAGTTGCATATAGTTGCATAGTTGCATAAGTTGCATATAGTTTCATATAGTTGCAATATAGTTTCATAAAGTTGCATATAGTTGCATAAGTTGCATTGTTGCATAAAGTTGCATATACTTGCATATAGTTGCATAGTTGCATATACTTGCATATTTGCATATAGTTTCATATAGTGGCATAAGTTGCATATAGTTGCATATAGTTTCATATAGTTGCGTAAGTTGCAAGTTGAGAAATCAAGGGATTCCACCAACACTCATTTAAATTTATTTTTAATCGCTTGCCAATACTTCTTTTAGTTTGTTGACATTGAGCTCGCACATGAGGTATTTTATATATATGAGGATTTGGGATCAATCTTGTAAGACTAAATTTGATGTGTAAATATTTATGAAGGTATTGGATTCCTTAATGACTCCTTAGTAATGTTAATGAGTTGAAGAAGTTTTGAAATCACTGAACAACCTTGCAAGAAACTCAATGTTGCATAGAATAAGAGTTTAATTTTTTTTGTGAGTAATGGATAATTCACATTGTAGAATCTCCTTCAATATTTCTATTGTTATGTCTATGAACCATTTTTTCAAGAAAACATCTACGTTCTTGACTTGAAGTACTTTCTAATTTCCCAATCCATCATTTTTCCTCATGATAGATAAATCACTAAGTTAGGAGACAAAAAGTCCTTTAAAAGTTAGTAATTGAACCTTCATCATTGAAGTAAGAAAAGAAAGGTGTCAATTGTTTTGTATATTTGGATAATTTATCCAAGAAAAGGAAATTTTCTAGGTTGGGAGTCCAGTGAGTCTCCAAACCTAGCGATTAATCCTTCTTGAGCCTTAAGGTATACAATTTACCCCCAAAAAGAAAAATCACTTATTAAGTGAGGTGACTCATTGTCAAAACCAACCGATTGAGGTTATTGACCCTTGCACTCAACAAATTTCCTCATTGGGGTAAATCACTAACTTGTCTTTATTTGTTCTTATGTCCTCTCTTGGGCCTGGTGCATTAGTTGGGGTATTTTCTAGGTTGATGAGCCTCCCTTGGGTCCCCAAACTTCCATAATCCATTAGGGTGCACTTGTCATGACCAAGGGGTAAGTTAAATTCAACATGGGTAGTCATAACTGCAACATTGACTAAAACAACCTAACTCAATAGAAAGTTAGATATAGTTGCTACTGATTCACATTGTATACCATCAAAGGCCTTTATGCTGATCAAGGTGGAATGAGAATGGGAGAACCAAAGTGTTGTTATATTGACTTAGATATATGAACTATCTCCATGATATAAGGACTCATTTGGAAAATGAAACATAGTTGAATGTTGCTAAGTCTTAGATAACTAGAACATTGAAGTTGGCATGTTATAAGGCCAATTGAATCTAAATAAGATTGAATGACATCACTGAGACTGTCAGTGATAGAGACAAACACCTAATTAATTTAGGTTTACTTATAAATTATTCTTATTTTTTATGCTAATATAAAGATCTAAACATGGTTTTCAACATATGTGGTTCATTGTGATGTCACTAGGATACATAGTGGTCATTTCTTAAAACTAAACCCATGACTTCATCTTCAAGAATCATGTGGAGTGTGCATGTGATTAGGGGATCATCGAATTTGGTAAATGGAGCATCGACTAGGGGATCATGTGTTTCTACCATATGATATTGTAATTTGGCATGGTATCTCTGGATGGTCTTAACAAGTTTTGAGAGAGCTGCATGATATTACATCAATTTAACTTCCTTTTAATAAAACTCTAAAACCAAATTGATGAAGTCCTTAATTTCAATGTGAATAGTGGTTGTTTAAGGCATAGGTTCTTCTAACTACCTCGTACACACATCAAAACTACCTACCCTAGTCTCGATGCGCAAAAGTGCAGCATCCATATTTTCAACCATTAGATTATTTTTTAACATTAGTAATGTCATTGTAAGCTATTTCACATTTTGTTTCCAATGTCCTTAAATTGGATTAGCATTGTTATTACATATAAATTTTTTGTCTTTCGACAACTTAGGAGAGAAAATTTCATAGCGTTTAGCTGTCAAAAGTGTAGAATTTCAGTAGCTTAAATCTAAAGTTTTTATATGTTGTTAGCTACTAAAAGTCCAGGTTTTTCAAACACTGAACTTCCTGTCACACACCTAATTGGATGTGGTACACCTGTCATCACCAGTTAAAGATTGTTGAAATCAACTCTAGAGGATGAGTTGTTTTTTGTTGTTCTGTCATTAGGGTTTTATTTGATTAATTTGCTAACCCTAGTTCATTTCATATGATACATGCCACTTCTCCTTGTCTCAACATTCCTTTCTCCTCAATGCAGTGTTGTGCCAGTTGCTAACTCAGGTTGGAGATGTGTTGTCACCCAAACATCAAAGCATAAAGTTGGAAAACATACATATGGAAGATTCCCTGGTTTCGTGCACTTAGCAAATATCTGTGCCTAATTTAGTGGTCATTTTATCTCCAACAACGGATTAGTTACTAAGATCTTGGAGGGTTCAGGAAAAACAAGAGTTACCTATTAAAATTATTGTGTTAGGATTTTTGACAGCTTACATTAACCTAAAAATGCGCTATTAGTTGTTGAATATCCAGACTTTCGATAGCTAAAACGACTCTGTTTTGTGCGCACTAACTTCCGAAACTACAAACATTGGTAGAATTGTTGGATCTCAACTAAATCATCATCAAACATTGTCAGTTCATTATTCACGACTCTTAGTCTATTTTTGGGTCGAATCTTAGTTGTTTCATGTTCAAGGAATGGTTCATTTAGTATTGTAAAATATCTTAAATGAAAATCCATCACTAAACCCTAGTTTTTAGGGATGCTCTGTCCCAGTAATCCTTTGCAGTCATTTTCAACTGATTTATAGGAAGTGGCTACTAGTGGCTTTGTTTTGAATAGATGTACTCACCATTCTTAGTGCCCTCGCGTGTGCCCACCATGTGTCCTCTATGTTCCCTCAACTTAGTGACCTCCATGTGCCCTCACAATGTATGTCCTTTGTGTATCTCCTCTCTGGAAATGTATATCCTGCGACTTTATCCTTGTATACTATCTCCTTGTAGACTATCTCTCTCCCTCACAGTGTATCTCCTCCCTAGCATTGTATCTCCTCCCTCGTTGAATCTATCCCCTTGGTCGCGTGCTCCCCTTGGTCACGTGCATAGTGATCTCCTTGTTCACATGTAATGGGATCCTTCCTATGCTTTGGATCTTCTCCTCCCTCGCAAACTAACTATTTCCCCTTGGTCACGTGCACAATGATCTTCTTGGTTGAGTGCAATGGGAGGGCTCCTTCCTATTATTTAGATCTCAAAATAATGTTTTGAATCCCTTATGACATGATCATGGTATTTTGAATTTACATGTTTTGGTATTAAAATTATTTTTGAAATTTTGGGTAGACTTAATTATTTTTGAATGTTTCAAGTTTACAAAATATTATAAAAAAAAAAAATTGATTTATTATTCCAATGTGTCTAGAAGAATCATAGATATTTAACTTTGTAATTACAATTAGAATAACACAATTACATTGAACTCATGAGCACTATTGCATTGAACACACTAACTCCCTAATACATAATAATATGTAGCCACTATGAACTAGAACACATTACACTCTATATCCCTTGTGACCCTTGACACAGTCACCTCCCAACCTACGATGGCCTTCAAATAATCAACTTGACACATTAACCTCTTACACACCTCAATCCCTATCCAGTGTGACCCTTGACACAATCACCTCCTAACCCATGATGGCCTTTACATAATCAACTTGACACATTAACCTATTACACACATCAATCCCTAACAAATGTGACCCTAGAGATATTATTCCCTTTAACTTGGAATACAATCACCTCCTAACACAATATGACTGCCAAATATTATGACCCTTATTACACTATAATTTCTTACAAACTAACCCTCTAACACACTATAACCCCTAGTCACTATTATCCCAAACAAAATGTGACTCTTAACAAATTCACCCATTAACAAACCTTGATATTTACTAATATGACCTTGGACACACTATACTCTCTGACTAATATTACCTTTACAAAATCATTTCCTAATACTTTTTTCCATGTCACTATGCAATATGGGAAATACTCAAAGGCTTCACCATCATTTGTGGCTTGTAACTAGGGTAAATCATTTCACAAGGACATTGAATATTAACATATAACATATAATCGAATCAAGGACTTGATTTCGAGATATCTTATTTTCAATTCACAATACTCAACCACGTGAGATATCCCATCAAGCTTGGCATCTCATAATACACTATGAACTTTTAACACATTAACCTCTTAACACAATGAGGCTCTTAAGTATTATGACTTTGAACACATTATACCTTCAATCCCTTGTGTGCTTTCTTACAATCAACTTTTGACCACTCTAACCCTAAACACATAGTACCCCCTAACCTTTATGACCCTAGACAAAAACAACCCTTAATGCACTATGACCCAAAACATTCTAACCCACCCTCTTCACAATATTGACCACATTGACCATGTTTGACTACATCGACCATATTTGGTCATATTGATAATGTTTCATCGTGTTTGATTGTTGTTGACCATATTTTCCATGCTTGAATATATCAACTGCATTGACTCACTAACTCTTAATCAGCTAAGCTACTAACCTCCTTATACACTAACTTTAGTAACCCATTAGCGATATTTAACAATCATTGACCATATTTACCATGGTTAACCCAAAAATCCTTGGACCTCATAACTGACTAACCCAAGAAATCTTAATCTATTAAGTAAGTAATGTTGTCACCTAGTGATGTACTAACATAATCAACCCCTAACGCACTATGACCACAAACATGCTAACTTTTCCCTTTGACACTATGAACTTGAGTATGATAATCCTTTAATATCATGTGACCCTTAACCTCATGACCATCAACACAATCACCACCTACTACCCTACATTTAAAAACCACAATAACCATTATAACACCTAACCTTTGTAACCCTATACAAAATATACCTCTTCATCCTCATTACCAAGTCTTTTGTAAAAATAACTTATGGTGCACATGATGCACATCAACTAGAGAGTGTCATTCTTATCCTTGTCATTATGTTGGTCACCATTGGATCCATTAAGGATTCATTAATGGTGACTGAAATAATGATAAAGATAAAATTGATCCCTTTTAGTTTTAGGTTGTTAGTATTTTCAATTTCATGCACCTTTCAATCTAGTCAAAGTTCAATTAATGTCTCTTGTTACTTTAGGGTTATAAAGCCTCATGATCCCAATGCCCATATGCTTCCAACCTTGTGATCTAATGATAGTTTGGTGACAACTTTCATGAAAGGTTATGACTAAGACTAGGGGTAACTTTCAATTCAAGGCTAGGTCAGAATGACTAGGCCCACATAAAGTAAAGAAATAAAATTAAGAAGGTACATGTGTTGTCCCATTCCATGTCAACAATAACGTATCCATTCACTGGGAACACTAAAACCCAAAAAATTGATGACTCCACTAAATTAGGGTTTATGGTTTACATAATGAATTGATGATGGAAGAAAGTGGGTGTGTGAGTCAAATTTGAGTCTATAAACCCTCCCATGTTATTAAGGCATGCAAATAGTCTATCCATGTCAAATTTCAATGCATACATAAATAGTTTGAAAAATTTCAACGTTGGCCCTATTCACAGGTCATTGTTTCCTGTGTCTAGTCCTAGTACAATTTCCTTGTAAAATTTGCATAAAATATTTGGAGAATGATAATATTGAAGGTGATAGGCCTCTTCCTATACACCATGGACAGATCACTGCTCATTGACAGTCTGTGTATTGATCCATTTTAGTTTTGGGTTGTTAGTATTTTCAATTGCACACACCTTTCAATCTATTCAAAGTTCAATTAATGTGTTGTATCAATGTAGGGTTATAAAGCCTCATGATCCCAATTCGCATATGCGTCCAACCTTGTGATCTAATGATCGTTTGGTGAAAAGTGTCATGAAGGGTGATGACTAAGACTAGAAGTAACTTTCAATTCAAGGCTAGCAATGACCAGGCCCACATCAAGTGAAGGAAGAAAATTAAGAAGGTACATGTGTTGTTCCATTCCATGTCAACAAAAATGTATCCATTTATTGGGATGACATACCTACATTGTTGGTATGATTAGGCGCAATCACACAGACCTCCTCTTGGTTTCAAGAATAGTTCATTCTCTACTAACAAGGGCAACCACGTGAAGGTAGAAGCTATAATTATGCGCCCCCCCGCCCCCCACCCCCCTCACATAAATCTTAATTTCTCCATAGTACCTAATTTGAAATTATAAAGAACATGTATCATATACTATATTATACAAAACAAAAACATATAAAGATGATATAAAATATATAAACACATACCTCTTCTTTTCAACAATTAAATATCAATCATCTACTTGTTCATCTAGCTCAACATCTGTATCAAGATTTGGTTTATAATCAATATTGGTGAAAGGATAATTCATATAAACATCATCATCAATGTCATTTTTTTCTAATATAGTTATCGATATTATTAATGAGATCGTCGTCTCCTACATTTGGATGATCAACTTCTTCAACTTATTCGTTTGACACATCGACTACATGAGCCACTTTCTCCTGATATGCATTATCATGGTCTTCTTGTTCGTTATTATATTCATCCTCGGCTACATGATTATACTTTACTGGTCTTCCTCTTGGATCATATCTAACAATGTATGACCAACCTGCTTTACCAGGTACATCTGAGTAAAATACTTGCTCACATTGACTTGGAAGAACATAAGGCTTTGTACCCGGTTGAAATGCCCTTGTATTAACCATGGTAAATCCATTATCATGCTCAAAAACAGTTCTTTCGGGATCACGTTCATGCATTCATAGCCTGTACCATTTAACCTCAAACAAAAATATTTTAAAGGAATTAAAATCACACTCAATTATATCCTCGAAATGCCCATAGTACCTATTCTCAGTTTCTTTCAGATTTCTATCACTTCTAGAGGAAATGTTGGTGACCTTAAACACTGCAATTATCCCATAATCTGAACTTTTCATCTTATCATCCAACATTTTGATATGAAATTTACGACCATTACACCACATAGCCTTGTGATGTTTCAACCGCAACATGGACAACAAGTAAAAAATACATTTCCAAATAATAAACCTCATATAGGACTTAGTAAATATATATTTCAAAAATTAAACAAACCAAATACATTGAAATTTTTTGAAATAACTAGGAAAAAAAGGGTTAAAAATTTTACTTGCCTGTTTAACTTTTAAACCAAAGGCTAAATCAACTTCCTTTGATGTAAGATCAGGAAATTAATCTCAATGACGATGCCTTGTTTTAATCATCTTACTCACCCCTTCCAATGATAACCTACTGAAGCATTCTTCAGTTTATTCTATCCAATGCTCCATCCAATCACAGTTGTTTTCAATGTATAAATGTAAATCATTCCACTCTTGAGAAACTATATGATAAAATAAAAATTTAATATCATTAATTAGCTATTGTTAATAAAGGAATAATTTAATATAGTTCAATATGCAGGAAAAAAAAATGTAAAAAATCAGAATGATAAAATAGAATTGGAAAAATAAATGTGTAATATATTAAATATACGTCAACATATAATAATTACTTTTCATAGTCCTCATGTTGTCTTTCCCCAATAGGACCTCCCCTTCAAATTTTTTGATGGAGTCGACATGCCAAATGCGAGGCACATTCATATGTTTTGCTAGTTTAGGTAAATATTGACTAATATACACTATGCATTGATATACCATATATCCCTCAACCAAATAACCCTCCGGACATGCTCTTTGTATAACAAAATAATTCAATGACTTCAACTGCCTATCCAGCATCCACATCAACCTTGTGTGTAGTGGTCCACATAATTCAATCTCCTCAACTTGGTGTATGAGGTAATGTTCTTGTGCATTGAAAAATGATGGAGGTAGATATTGTTTCATTTGACACATTAGTTGGGGAATTTATCTCTTCCAATACCTTATATCTTCTTTATGGATTTCTTTTGATGATAGCCACCTACAAATGTTGATGTAATAAAATAATATCAAGGCATACATAAATTTGCAGATAAAAGATAATATGTCAATAAGTTCCACTACAAATCACATAATAAGTACATTTTCCTTATAAAACAATATTTACCTCATGTATTTTCCAAGTACATAAATAATTTGTTGTATGTTGTTGTCAAAGTCATCTCGGGGAGATAAAGGTAGAACATACTGTAACAAAAAACAAATAATTATTATTTGTTTCCAAAAAACGCATCCCAATAAGGAAATATATTATAACCTACTAATTAAATTAATGAATGCATGCCATTCATATGTTTTAACCCCACCAAAATCACCTTTTTTCGTTAAGATATTTTGTATGTTTGATTAAAACCCTGTCGTAAACCTAATTTTTCAAATGACCTATTTTACAATATTTCTCTGTTGCTCCGTCAATAACCAAGGAAGACTAGTATTTTGTTCATGACCATCGCCATTAGAATTAATAATAATGTGTGATTAGCTTCCTGGATGTCACAACAAATTTTTCCAATGCTCTCTTTGTCAGTCCTTCCATCTAATATTCACCATAACAATTTTGTTATGTTCTTCACCATATGCACTGTATCAAACATTTGAACTATTTGTGGGTGTTTGTAGTATTGAAATGTACTGAATTGCATCAGGTAACTTTTCATTCCTTGTGGAAGCCCATTCGTGCCTTAACGACATTCATGAACCATAAACAAATTGAAATTAACACTAATTAATGGGACAAAATGCAATTAATACTAATGAAATTAACCAAATATTTATATAATATGTCATACATAAATAATTTGCGTACCTTCCATATATTCCAACTTCCATAGGCGAGGTCTCATTCTTCGTGGCTTTTTTCCATTTTCTTCTTTACTGTTGAATTTTTCTTTGTTTGTACTTTGATAACTATGGTTCTTAGGCAGAAAATGCCTATACTCATCAAACAATCCCTTTCCTAAACTCCTTGAATGATGAGATTTTATCCCCAGACCACAAACTAGGCATGCACATTTACCCTTTGTTTGAAGACCTACAAGATATATGAATTAAT
Source organism: Picea glauca (assembly GCA_000966675.3). Taxonomy (NCBI): domain Eukaryota; kingdom Viridiplantae; phylum Streptophyta; class Pinopsida; order Pinales; family Pinaceae; genus Picea; species Picea glauca. The sequence continues at coordinate 512,689 of JZKD02S0322730.1, forward strand.
GTACCGTCAAATTAGAGTTACAATTTAAAATAATGCATGATATTTTCAATAAATATATATAATATTAAATAACAAAACAAAGTAACAATATACCACAAAAACGTGTTAACCCGGGAGCATCATGAATTGTCCATGATAGTATTCCATGGAACTGAAATCATTTTTTCCCTATTGGTCTAGAGATGTCATACATAGTAACGCCAACCCATAACTTCAACAACTCATCGATAAGAGGCTTAATATATACATTCATATCTTTAACCTGGTACCTACCTAGTTCATTCAACATACTGCAAGATTAATTATATTTATCTAGATGTCGTTATATATAAAAGAAATAATTAACATGCACGAAACAAAGAAATGAAATATTTTGTCATACTTTAAAGAAAATAAAAGATAATTAAATACCTGGAACAATCATTGCCAACATTGTGTGCTCTCTCTTGATTGACATCCAAGGAGGAAGGTTATTGTTTATAAAAAATATAGGCCACACTGAGTACATAGAACAAAGCTCTCCAAATGGATTGACACCATCAGCTGCCAACAAAAGTATAACATTACAAGGTTTTTCTTTAAAAATTGGCCACTTTTATTCGATGTACTTCAATGAAGAACCATTTGCAAGAATTTGAAGAACATTGTCTCAACTTCTTTTCTTTGCATGGAAATCCATAAACTGTGCTATACTTTGGTACTTGAACAATCCCTGGAAATGCGGAATTATCAGAATATAATGAAGAACTTTGTGAGACACCTTCCTTGATTCTTTATCGGTTTGATATCTACTTATTTTACATTGTCGACACTCATTTTATAATGCATATTGTCCATAGTATATGATATTATCATTAGGACATGCATCAATATACTGATAGTCCATTCTAATTTCTTTCATAATCACAGATATTTCTCGATATGTGCATGGAAAAATATTTGACGTCGGTAATAGAAATTCACCTAACAATCTACAAAATTCAAAACAATAAGTTAATGTAAAAAATATTAATCATCAATATCGCATCCAATATACTACTTTACAAATTAGAAAACAATAGCAATATAGGGAAAAAATGAACCTTTTAAGTATTTGTGAACATGCAGGCATAAATAATTAACAAATTAAATACCTTAGTATCTGTGTGAGGGATGTGTTTGATAAACCATACAAAACCTTCAAGTTCACCAACAACAATATATCAGATAAAAGATTTGTTATTGATCCCTCATAAAGAGGTTGACGTGGCTTCTCGAGTAGAGGATCAACATGATGACTATCATGTTGGTTGTCCTCATCCATTGGAGAAAATGTGTCTTGGATCAATCTATGTATCTCATCTTCCTGATTTGAATCACTAACGTTACATCCATCCATATCATCATTAATAACTTGATCAATAGCTTCAATATTTTGATCTCGAAGTTCATCACCCTGTAAAGGAGTATTTCTGCTAGTACTTGGAAAATAACTCTCTAGAGGTCGACATTTTGGGGCATCATCTATATATTTAAAAACAACGTAGAAAAGTTAGTGTGTATAGAAAATATAAAAATCTTGATAAGAAATATTACTAAAATTCATGACATTATGATTATTACAGAGAATACATTAAATATTGAATCCTTTTACCAAGGGATGATATTTATAACCCCCTTCAGTGTGCCCCTTCTCCCTACAATGTCTTTCAGCTGTTGTTATTTAAATTCTTTTTTTGTGCAAGCCCCTACAATCATAGCAAGGGAAATAACATTTTCCATCTCCCCTCGCCTCTAATGCCTCTCTTAACTGAGCAAGCTTCCTGTCATTTTCATTCATAGTGACAAATACTTGTCCTTGTAAGTAATTGTCTTACCTACACCATACCAAACAATAAGTTGTCAAATTTTTATATTTTAGCTACTCTATCATGATATTTTATCTAATCCTTTCAATTATGATATGTTTATTTACAGTGACCTACAATCCTCACAATTATTATTATTTTTTTATTATCAATTAACTATTAAGATCGATATTCTTCAATTTGTACTTTAGAGTAGTGTGTACTGAATCACCATGGAAAACTATTACACACCATTTAACTAAAGTGGTCAAAATTTCTCAAACGTGAATAACTCGACAACATACACTATCCTCTAAGTTGTTTTGTAGACAAAATGCCAATATTTTAAATTCACCACTAGTCATCCACAATTGGGTTGGGTTGGTTTAAATTATGATGTCTTAATCTGCATCTACATACAATGGTCACAATTTTATGCTTCTTACAATGGTCATGGTTTTATTTTCTAAGACACTTTGGCATGTTCTCATTTTTCATTGTCTGACTAGTAGATTTCATCATGTTATCGTAGATTTCGTCATGATTTTTTTATATTTTAGCTACTCCTTATTAATAGTGTATAAACAAGTTACATCAACTACAAAATAGAGTTAATCACTACATCTAGAATTGCATGTGATTATAAAAAATTGAGAGAAACAACATCACATATAAGAATATAATGTTGTATGACTAACCTAACCTAATACTAGACTAAAAATATGACATTAATATATATATATATAGGAACAACATCATAGAAACACAAAAGTTAGAGAGCTAACAAGGTCTCTAAGGGATAGAATTAGACTTAAGAGGATTTTTTTTCCATGACTTTCTATTTCAAACATTAGTCCAACCGGTAAATTTGTTATGAGTTGGTGGTTTTGTAATAAAGATTAAATTTACATAAGCAATTGTAGGCTCAAATTAATCTAGACTGATAATGACATATGTTTTTAATGTTTGAATTGACTTATTGATGGAGTGAGTTTCACTCTTCTTAAAATACTTCTTTGGAAAATATTTTTCTTGACATTTCACATGAATTTCCATAGAATATACTAAATAGATCCAAAAAGCAATGACATAAAATATCGTACTACACATATAACATATTATCAAGGAAAAAACAAGCTACATGAAATTTTGGCATTTGAACAAAAATTTACAAGTTAAATGAGTACATCAATAAAAAACATACTACCTTGCATGTTCAAAATACAAGGTATGTAGATCGAGAATTTGATTTGTTCAACCGGTGGGTGACAGAAAAAATAAAAATCTCAAACAAAAGACACAAACAGTCTCACAACTATAGCAATTGTGTCGCAAAGTCTCTTAAAGTCAAGTATATATAGATCAACTAGTCAACTAGTCGTTAGCAGATGCTTTTTGAGATAGGAAAAATTTTCGTGGCAATAGAGATGAAGTTTCATGGAAATAGTGAAGAAAATATCTTCCAATTTAAAAAAACCTATTCATTGCAATATCAATTAAGTTTGGTGGCAATATCGACGAAAATCCCGCCCTATTTAAAAAAAACATGAAAATAATGGAAACGTGGAAACATTTTGTGGAATAATCTACCCATATGTAGTAGTGTACGGGGTCTAGACTCATAAACAACATGATGTTTCCACATATATGGTTGGCCAAAAACAACATCGCATACATCAAGAGGGGAAACATCACACACTACCTCATCCTTGAAGAGTTGGTTTCCATAGGACAGGTGGCACTGTTTTCTGACACAAAGATCTCGTTCTTGGTGAAGACACTTGATGTTGTATGCTTGTGGGTGTTGTGTTATCGAAAAACCCAACTGTTTGATGACCTTAGTTGAGATGAAGTTCTTCTGGTTGTCTTTATCAACAATGAAATGCAATGGGGTCCATTTCACCCACATCTACGAATGGAAGAGGCACCCCCTCTCTTCAGAATCTAATGGTTCTTCTAGTTGAATTGTTGTGGTCATGAGAGTAGAAGTGGGGTTTGCATCAATGATATATTTGTTTTCGATATTTTTGAGATTGGATTCTAAATCAGGATTCGGCTTCGTGTCTTTCACATCAACCACCAATGACTGTTTCGAGCAAAATTCATCAATGTTGTGCTAGGGGATTTTGTGGAAGTCACACCACTTCCCAGTGTCATTCTTCATATTTCCTTTTGTTAGACAACATAGGTATTCCAACAGAGGATGAACACCTTCAGTAACCACTCACATAACCAGATCAAATATCAACACACTGATGTTTTCACGTGGTAAAATCCCTACGAGGAAACCTCTAGGGCCCCAGCCAACGCTGCCACTTGGAGCAGTTTATTAATGCAAAGAAAAAGATTACAGAGAGATTTTACAAGAGAGTTTCTCACAATCGATCATCGACAAATGACCCTCCATGTTCTTTAAATAGAGATCATGGACCAATCGGGTGTCAATCCATGGATCAATCACCCTTAATATCGAGGAGAGTATGAAACGTCAGATTACTCTATGTCGGGAACATATCATAACCATTGGATTTCCTAACTACAAATGCATATTAATACATACTAAAGAAACACACTTTTACCTAACAACATATTAGACCAAGTAGATCTTAACTAACTCCTAAGTGTCTAAATATCCTAACATCCCCCCTTAAGAACAACTTGGGATAGGAT
>JZKD02S0322730.1:543980-555445 GCA_000966675.3 Picea glauca
AAATAACAATTGATGTTTCTAGTGAATTGGTATCTATGAATATTTGTAAGAGATTCATGTCTCTTTCTAAGTTGGTTCTTAGCAGTGTGGATTGGTGTCTCCATTAGATTGGTGTCTGTGAAGATATATAAGAGTAGGTTGGTTCCTATTAGGATTCAATCCAGTGGGGATTAGTGTCTCTAGTAGGTTGGTGTCTACAAATATTTGTAACAATATGTTGGTGCCTACAAATATTTATAACAATAGGTTGGTGCCTACAAATAATTATAAAGAGAAGTTTTTTGGTTTTCTCTTGAAAGGGTTTCCACATAAATTGTATGTTCCATGTTCTACAGTTAATAGATATTATATTTGATTTTTTTCTTATGGTTGATGAGTGTTTTAAACATAAAAAAAACATTTTATATTGATTCACTCGCACTTCTTAGTATATGTGTTTTCTCAACACCATCACTCTATTTATTGGTTCTTTAATGTATGATATGTTGAAACCATACTAACATAGAAATTATGATGAACTACTCTATCTAGCATTCAAATTACTCTATGTAAATATGTTTTGAAGTCCATGATGATTTGTCTTCAACTCAAATTTATTTCCAACAAGATAATGCCTCCAATTCTTAATGCATGAACTACCACAATAAGTTCAAAAAAATGTGTTACATAATTTTTTTCATGCATTCGAAGTTTTCTTGAAGTATAGGAAAATACCCCACTTTCTTGCATTAGTAGTTCATCTAATCCTTCCTTTGACACATTTTTACATATCAGGAAATCTTGATCCAAATTTGGTACCTTCAAAATAGGATCCATCTTCAATAATTTTGAAATTTTCTGAAATGCTTCATCACATTGTTCGATCGATATAAATTTCATTTTTATTTCTATAATTCAGTAATAGGATTTCCAATCTTTGAAAAGAAATTCACAAACTTTATATAATATCCCACTAAACCCATGCCACTAAATACTTCATGTACATTAGTGGGCATCATCCATTCTATAATTTCTCCCAACTTTTTCAGGTCTACCATGATTCCTTCTCTATAAATTATATGTCGAAAGTAATGAATGTTTGACTCATAAAATGGGCATTTAGAAAGTTTTTCATTCAACTTATTATCTCTAAGACATTGTAATACATGTCTTATATCTTTTGAGTGCTCCTATGGTGTATGAGGATATACCAAAATATCATCCAAAAACACTTGTACTAAATTGTCAAGGTATTGTCAAAGTACTAAACTCATTAAAATCATAAATACTCATAGTGCATTCATTAATCCAAAGGGAAATACTTAAAGTTCACAATGTCTAAGACACATATTAAATGAAGTCTTAGGAATATATTCCTTCTTTATTCTTAGTTGATGATATCCTGATCTTAAATCTATCTTACAAAGTACTTTATCTTCTTTCATATGATTGAATAAATCATCAATTATAGGAAACATGTATTGATTCCTTATCATCTCTTTGCTTAATTGCCGATAATTGATACAAAGCCTCCATGATCCATATTTCTTCTATACGAATATTACCCATGCCCCCCATGGTGATATACTTGGATGAATAAATCCCAAATCCAAAATTTTGTGAAATTACATATATAATTCTCATAACTATAGAGTTTTCATATGGTTAAGAGCCTTTGCGATAGGTTTCATTTTTGGTTAAAGAACCCCAATTATCTCTTTTATAGTAACCCAATCATTTCCTTTGGAAACACATTTGAAAATTATGATGATATTAGATATTTTTATATACTCATTGTATCCTCCTTATGGTTCATAGCTGTCACAAAATATAATTTACATCCTTTTATCATACATTTCTTTAGTTTTAATGTTGACACAAATCTTAACGACACTGCTCTATCCATCTCAATGAAAATATATTTTGTGTCCTGCATCATCTATAAAATAAATCTTCTTATTCTTACAGTCTAATACTATTTCATGACTATATAACTAGTCCATTCCTATTACTATATCATAAGATCCCAAAATAGTTGAATATAATCATACTTTGGTTACACATAAGATCCCAATGAGTCTTTAACTACCTATCCATCAGTAGAGCCCAAAAAATCTAGAGATTTAACTTTTCACATCTCTCTGTGTACATGGTTAGTTACAATATTTTGTGATCCTTCAATAGAAACAAATAATTCTCCCTCTTATCTTTTCAATTTGTTCATTAGTGCATCAAACATACTTTAAGATGAACACATAATATTTATCACGTCACCAACAAGTACATGTCTTGGCCCTTGAACATGTTCCTCTTCCCTAGACAAGGAGTGAAGATATACATACTGGTAGAGGTAGAGATGGACCTTTTCCTTTTCTTTTTCTATCCATCCTTCCACTTCTATTAATTTTTACCTCATAAGATAAACAAAATCAAGTTCAATTAATTGATTTTAATTCACTTAAATAACTAATATTTTTTTGTGTGCAAAATAGTACATGAGTCCAAAGCCCTAATGTATTTAACGTAGCTCTTATACCATATGTAACACACCACTCCATGTCCATATTCTTACTAAGACAATTATATGTATTATGCAATCTTAATAAAATAGTTTATGTATTTTGCTACAACCTCATAAGCTTACCTAAAGTTTCTCATAAATGTGTTATTAATAAGATTTTTATTTTTATTTTAATGTTATTTATATAAAGTCTATACTACATTTTTCTTTTCATCTCCATGATGCATCAAGAATAATTTCTTATTCCGAGCGGTATTGGGATAAACAACAATATTTTCATTTGTTTATCTACATTTAGATGATACTAATCTGAAATGTAGACAAGCAAATGAAAATACTCTCACCACCGAAATATAATGAATCAAATTCTTTATTAATTTAGTTTACTCATCATATATTTGATTTATTTTCATAAAATCCTATTTTTAAAAGATACAATAATTGTATTACAACTTTTAAACTTTTAGTTATAATTAAATATAAAATAACAAATCAAGAGTTAACGATAGTTTGATATTAATGATAAGATCCTACTAATATGTATACAACATTTTAATGTATGAGTAAGTTTACAATAAATTACTCATATCTTGTTTACTTATGCAATTATTAACGTAAGTATAATTTATATGATTTACAATTTTGAATCACAAAAATTAACGGAAGTATAATTCATAATAATAATAAGCTTGTAGCGTGGCTAATAAACTTATTAAAAATATAATAATTTATATTTACACAACTTTTTACAAATTACAAGTTTTTAAATGAAACCAATTATACATCATTCATATTGGAGTGTTTTTGGAAAAACATAATCGTAATTTTTGTTTATCAAGTTATTATGGTAATGCATTTATCAAGATGGGAAGAATGAGCTCACACAATAGAAAACAACTTGTATTATTGCACATAATGCATATAGATTACATAGTATATATAGTTGGACTCAGAATCAACTAATTCCAATCTTAGAGAAAGAAGTTGAGAGAATCTCTCAACTTCCTCAACAAACCCAAACCAAACTAAGTAAGCATAATCCTAACACCTTCCCTTAATGTTTACTTTACAGATTACAATAATACTTAATCACAATTACAAAAGAATTACAACACTTGATCTTTCGTCTCTTTGTCTGATCTGGTCTTCCTCAACTCTTTAAACTCACTCTGCAATCACCCGATTTCCGCTCTTTCCTCTCCACACATTCGAGCTTCCCATTGAGACATTTAAAGTCAAACACTTATGACCATCTTTGACACTCGTTGTGAAACCGACACTTCTCGACCTCCAGAAGGATAGTCTCGACACTGAACCATTTTATTGATACACTTCCATATGTGAAATTCCCCTGAAGAGCAAATTTCGATAGTTATATAGGACAACGACCTAGGTATGAAATGTTTTTAGCAAACAGTTAAACAATTGACCTTTCTACATACTTACAAACTCACAAGGTAACCTGTAACTGTTGACTTTGAAGCACCGAAGTACAACAATAATCTTCAGTTTTAACAATCTTGTAGACATATTTAAGCTAGTAACATGTTCTTGAGGCATCGAAGAGCTCAAGAACTACATGCTTGAATAATATCACTTTGTTACATATTTGGTTCTGCATTATTTGATTCTTTTCACACAACAAATTTCACATAATATATATCTAACATACATAAACAATAACTGTATTCTAGAAAAGTTTGAGAGGTTCATCATCACTGGATGATTATTCATGCATAGAAGCTAGTGAGTCCTCAACTATGTTAGTTGACTCTTTTAGTTTGCCATTTAGAAGATCATTAGCACGTGTTTTGTAATTCAGTATTGCATGTCCACGTCTTCAACAGTAGAAGCATTCAATGCTTTTATTTGTTCTTCCTTTGGAGTATAGTGCAAATTCAGAATGTGAACTCACTTCCACTTCACCTTCCTTCATCCTCTTTTCTTTTGCTAAGAGTGCTGAAATCATGTCTTCGAGAGTTTGAGAGGGTATTTGAGTTAAAGTAAAAATAGCATTGTCATATTTTTGAGACAAACTATTCAGCAAGACTTCTTTTGCATCATCTTCATCAACTTTAAAGTCGGAGTCAATCTCTATCAACTGTGCTAACAAAGACTTTAGATCATTCATGTGAGAAGACAATGATACTTCATCATGAATTTTTAATTTGAATAGCTGTAATTTTAATGAAAACTTGGCATTTACAGCCTTTTCCCCAAATATTGTACTCAATTGTGCCCACATTTCCGCAGAAGATTTTTCCAAATCTATTAGATGTAGTTGGGAATCTGCAAGAGACAATACAAGAATGGAATTGAATATATCATCTTTTTTCTCCCATTCAATTAATAGTCTGGGATCTGTAGGTGCCTTCTCTGTACCTTTACCTATTCCCCATAAATTTCTATGCATCATTTGAAGTTGTATTTTTACTTTCCAAGTATGAAAGTTAAAAGCATTAAATTTTTCCAATGTAATATTCTCCATATTAACAAAAAAATTTAATCAGGAAATGAATACCTCTGCACAACGATCAATTCACCTCAATTGCCCGACATTTCCCTCCCAATATGCAACAATCATCTCTTCAATTAATCAGCAGATCACGAAATGATCACGGGCTCTTCGAGCGATAAACAGATCATGGAAATAAAAGAACGGCTCAGCAATAAACAGATTAAAGTGGCTCTCTTTTGCTAAGGCGGCTACAAGAGTTCCTTCAACAGCTGGTTATGAAAACTCTTCTCTCTTCGGTCTGCAACAACATCTGCAATATTAGAATTTGGATTTTCGTAGCAACGATTGAATTCAATCTCCTCCACAGAGAATGTCTCCACGGCTAATGCTATGGGAAGCAATCTCACCTCTCACCTCAGCTCTGATACCATATCAATATTGGAAGAATTAGCTCACACAACACAAAACAACTTGTATTATTGCACATAATGCACAGAGATTACATACATATATATAGTTGGACTCAGATCCAGCTAATTCCAATATTAGAGAGAGAAGTTGAGAGAATCTCTCAACTTCCTCAACAAACCCAAACCAAACCAAGTAAGCATAATCCTAACAACATTAACAATGGATCCAAATATCACAAGGAATCTTTTCTTTTGTCTTAGGAATTCTACACATGGATTGGTTTGTCATTCACCAAGTGAAACTTGTCTTACGATTTATTCTCAATTCGACTAGAACATAATTGAACCTTTAATTTATCACTAATCCAACAAGGTTATGAAACCAACCAAACCAACCATATGTTGGCCATATTACCCAACAATTTCAAAAAAAAATTAAAAACCTAATTATTCATTGGTTGAACAGTTTATCATATCTTATAAATACACTTACCATACAAATTTAAATATGATATCTTATAAATATGATTACCATACAAATTTAAATATCTCACATTAAAGCAATTTCAAAATATTTTAATTCATTTTTTTAAGGACAAGCATTGCAAATATATTTCAAAAATTATTGCAATTTATTGGTTTAACTTTGTATTCAAAATACCAAGTCTAAGTTGGAACTAAATTGGTGATTCATTTTCATAATTTAATTGAACATTACATTCAAATATTTTAATCTATGCAAGGAGGGTTATACCCATCCTCACAAGACTATAGAGTACATTTGTTCATTGTATTTAATAGTGTAAGAATACAATAAGGATTTTCTGAGTTTTTTCAACCTCCTTCCGCTTACTTTTCATTACACCATTGAATACATTGTTATTACTGACCTTAAACTCATATTACAAATGAGGTCTCTCTACATTATACAATATGTATTAGAAGAACCATTGCAATTGCTAGTTTAAAACCACACAATCTACAAGATTGTTGAGAGACCAGTGGTCACTGAATAATAAGGTTATCACCTTATTGTGCACCCCTTAGCCAAACCTTGTGAGTGACCAAATATGTTTCCTACTCTTATGACAACATGAAACCTCCATGTAAAGTGTCCCTATCTTTTCAACCTAGGTCATGAAAAAGGAGTGCTAGGAGGTGGAAACTTGAATTTTTTTCCTCCTCTTTTGATGGTATGTTGTACACTTCTATACAACCGCATTACCCATATCTGGATTGATTGGAAATCATGTTCTCTATTCCTACACACACTATAACTAATGCATCAAATAATTCATAATCAAAGCCAAGATGTAACATTAATGATATAATGTTGTAGGGTACCTTGAATCAATCTAGAGTCTAGCATAATATTGACACAATGTCATGTCAATATATACAAGAGGTTTATTGTCACATTACTTGCAAATAAATCTATCCAACATTTTAATTTTAATGTGTCATAACCATAAGAGTTGAAACCATCAACTACATCGTATTAGTGCACATATAATTCATCCATATCATCATATAAACATTGAAATGATCAATCATCGAACTAAAAGTCAATAAAATAGGTCATCTATAAAAAAATTCCGTTAGATAATTGAACATAATGATGTGTTGATTTGGGATATGGTAATATCTAATTCCCATAAATATGACATACTTAGTAAAACTCTGAGCTTAAAAGGATTTGAAATATTTTTAAATGAATACCTTTTTCTAGAAGATCGATATAAATTAAGGAAGGGGGTTCAAAATGTAAAGGAATCCATAAATGACGGAAAATGGACAATAATTAGGAACTTGAAAGATATTATTAGGGACAAAGACCAAAAGGATAACAATAAATAGAAATTGGAGACACTCAGAATCCTTTCTTAAAACTATCAAGGCTTTCCATGGAATAAGGGGGCTATGTTAAGTTGCATCCCAAGTGAAATTCTTATTAAATTTTTGGTACAAACTTGGGAGCTTGAGGAATCTAAGGTCCCTAACATAGATGGATTTATACTGTGGTTAGTATCGAACGAAAAATCCTCTCATAGAGCGGTTGGAAGTATAACTTGCTAAATAATAACATGCACTTCTCCTCACATTTGTCTTAATAAAAAAACCCCTCTTAGTTAGTTCAATTGGATGGAGATTTTAGATATCAATGCTAATAATATGTATATAGCAATTTGTTATTTTGCTCCTAGTAGTTCTACCTTTTATGAAAAAAACAATCTAGATAAAAATTGTCCCTATAAAATCTTAGAACAAGATATTTACAGTCTAGGAAATGAAGGTAGTATCCTCATACTAAGTGACTTTAATGATAGAAGTGAAACTAATCAATCTATTATCTTAAGCAATGATTGCAACACTAATCCTGTATGGCCAGATGAGGACCTTATTTTTGCTAATATAAACAAGAGAAATTCATAAGACCTTATTGAAAATTTATATGGTACTAAGCTAATAAAGCTTTGTAGTTTTCAAGATCTAATCATTTGCAATGATCTAATGAAGTAGCTGAAATATAACTAGATTACTTGTATCCTTGGGATGGGTAGTAGTGTTGTGGATTATCTGATATTAAATATCCATATTTAAAAATAAATAGTAAATTTTGACCTTTTAAATGACCATGAGCCTAAATCTAATCATAGACCTTTAATCCTAACTCTAAAATTTTTCATGAACAAAAACCCCTCGAAGATAACTTTGGTAACCACATGCACTTACTCTTTGAAACAAATAAAGTTGATCTCTTCTTAAAGGACTTAAACACCAAATTATATCTCCTATCATATAAAATAAATATTGAAGACAACTATCACAATTTTACAACAATCATCTCTACCTCCCTAAACATTTTTACTATCGAAGTGTTGTGTATAAAGAACAGTAGTATTTCCAACTGTTGGTATGATAATGAATGTAAACTTCCTATAAAATTCATTAGGGATACCTCTAATGAGTCCTTGAAATATGATAATATTAATAGATACAAAACTCTAATTAAAAGGAGAAAAGGCACTACATAAATAGAAAGCAAGAAAATATTTTTCACCTTTCTAAGTCAGATTCAAAAAAAAATTGGAGGTAAATCATGACTCATAAGAATAAAGAAAATGCTATGATTCCCCTGATAGACTGGAATTCCTACCAAGTAAAAATATTTATGAATCTAGTAATGTCTTGGAAAAAATTCCAAAAGTTTCTATATACAAGATGTTGTTTTTTATATAGAAGACATAAATTTTGGGGTTCAAAGACTTTCAAATGGGAAAGCTAAGGACATCGAGGGATACCACGCTGAAACATTAAGAAATGGAGGGCATGTTTTGATCCCTCACATGCAGAAGCTCTTCAATTTAGCAGTCAGGCAGGGATTCCCTAAACCTTGGGCTTAAAGCCTCACTGTACCTATTTTTAAAAGTGGGGATAAAAACAATCCCTATAATTATAGGAACATTATGATTAGCCCCATTTAGCCAAGCTATATGGAAGTGTTTTGGAAAATAAGATAATCATATGCCTAGAAATCCATAGAAAAAGAGCTCAAGGTCGGCCTAGTTTTACAGGTTATCATTCAAATGTGGATCACCTTATCATGCTTAGGATAATTGCATAGGATTGTCACAACATTAAAACCAATCTCATTTTTTTTATGTTGACATTAGGAAAGCTTTTGACATTATGCCTAAGACCAACCTTTAGAATGGGTTAGGAGATCTAAAAGTTTCATCTCGGATGAGAAATATTGTTGTAAGATTGTATGAGAACATTATTTCCAGGTTTAGGATCACTAAGGGTTGGTCAAAATAAATTAATTGCAATATAGAATTCAAGCAAGGTTGTCCCCTATCCCCTACCCATTTTGGCATTTGCATTAACAAGTTAGAGGATTGTTTGGAAGTCGTAGGTTGTGTTGGACCAACTCTTTCTACTATAGTCATCATCCTTCTTCTCTATGCCAATGATATTGTTATTATGGAAAATAATTATTATGACCTTGGTAAAAAACTTAGAATCCTCAAGGACTTATCCTCTAATATAGGTATGATTGTGAACACTAACAAAATGAAGGTTGTGATCATTAAATCCAACAAGATCACCTACGATACTTTTTTATATGACAACAATATCTTGGTGGAAGTTCCTTAGTACAATCATCTTGGAATTCATATTCATCACAAGGTCAATTGGAGCTATAGCATTTATATAAGGATAAATGGAGGGTGGAAAGCTTATTGTGTGCTTGAAAATAATTGTAAATTTGTATACCTTTGTCTATGGGATAAGAAAAATATCCTATTCGATAATCTTGTCACGCCTTTTATCTTGTATGGATGTGATTTTTGGGGATGAAATATATATTTAGAATCATAGGGAAAGATAGAGGATATCCAAAAGAATTTTATAGCCTATAATCTAAAAACTAAAGGCAATACACCCTATCTTATCCTCCTCATAGAAGTGAGTCTTTCCCCCATTAAGATCACAACTATGATTACATAATTAATGTACAAGAGCAAGCCAAACAACATGGATGAAAAGAGGCTCTCAAAACTTCTTCACACTCTAGCCAAAATCACGAATGGATCAAGCAAAGATGACATAATGATGCCAAGTCTCGGATAAATCATTGGGGAATAAAATAATTTATTATGTAGAATAATGATGATATTAAAAATAGTGTACAAGCTAAACTTAAGGAGAATATATGGTGTGATAAAGAATGAGAGGATAAAAGAAAATTAAGATATCACAAGGAGGTGGTTAACCCTAATCTTGAAGATTAAAAGTATCTCTATGTTTTGACTAGCGTAAAGAAGAGAATCAACATTGGTAAAATAAGAACTAATTCTCATGAGTTCCATAGTGAAACTGGGCATTGGGGAATCCTCAAAACACCAATGAGAGAAAGAATATGTCACCTTTGTGACACCAAGAGGGTTGAAGATGAAAATCACTTTCTCCTAGAGTTCCCTATGTATACCCAAAGTAGATCTCAATTTCAAAATATTTATCACAATATTGGCATTCCTAACCTTCTAATTAATCAAACATTTATTGATCTTGGAATGGTTCTCCTAATTCTTTTCAAGCATCGAAATAACATTTAAAATAAATTCAAGCAATCTCTTACTTTTCTTAGGGTACAATTGACCAAGATTGTTCTCAGTAGAGATGTTAACCATCATCATCATCATCAATATATATTATGTAAAACCAGTAGGAACAACTGGGGCACTACAATACTACACATGTTGCATGTGTAGGACAACAAACACTCAGACATACATAGCTCATGCTCATGGCATGAACGCAATTGTAGAAAAAATATGGGATACTGAAATGCACCTTGTGAAAGTCGTTACTTCAAGAAATTTGGTCACTGTTTGTTTGACTTTCTCATACTAACATTAGACAATCTTCTTATAAAAATGAAAAAAAATTGAGTGAAGTAACACTATTATACACTAGTTTATCTTTTCAAATTTTGCAATTCCACAAATAAATAATCATGTATCAACATTTGTCGACCATCGTAACAATAAACTTGGAATTTTGTCCCCTAATTTATAATACTCTTGCTTCTTGTGAAACCAAGAAAGAAAAACAGTATATATTATACTTATTTTTTTTTGTTACAAGGATTACTTGTTCTAATAGATGATTGATTGCAGGTTGGCCTTCCATTTATTTGGATACTTGAATACTTGCAATTGTTACAATAATACAATCATGAATTATATCTATCTAAAATGTGTGATCTTAGTTTTCATTTTTTTTTTCATTCTATAAATTGTTCTAGTCATTATAGTCACCTTTGTGTTGTTGATTGTTGTGTTTATTATATTTACTTTTTGGCTATTGTAAACTACAAAATCCATCTAATAATTATAACACTAACCATATAGCCCGAGTGGACCAAATGGTTAAAAACATGTGTTTCCTCTTAAGAAGTCACATATACCTTCTTAGACTTATTGTTTTTTAATTGATCTATTCACGTTTTGTTAGTATAATTTGCTTCAAAATAAATGTATATAGTACTTATCTGATAACTTTCAAAATTTATATTTCATTTATTTCTAGG
>JZKD02S0322730.1:556339-589624 GCA_000966675.3 Picea glauca
CATATAGATATCAAACTTAAATATTTATTTTATATAATTATTTACATGTAGAATAATATGATATATTAGTTAATATGATATAATAATTTTGTTGTTATATTTTATAAAGATATATTAGTAGTTTTTACATATAGATATAATTACCATAATGTGTAAATATACTTTTAAAATTAATTAATGAAGTAATATTATTCATTTGGTTATTTTGATACTAGTTATAATATTTATAAATTTTAAAGAAAAATTAAGTAAATTTAAAAATATTTTATGATTTATAATCTAAAAAAGTAAAAGTAATATTCCTTCTTCTACCTTCAAAATAAAACGTTAGTGTTTCCTCAAATAATAGTATGGTATGGCTATGATCTTGATCTTTTCCTCAAATAAGAATAAGAGTATGGTATGGTTATGTTCTTGATCTTTTCCTATATTAAGAATGTTTCAAACTTCAATAAAAGTCAAAATACTACCACATTTAAATTAAAGAAGAAATTGTGATGTTATCCCCTACAAAGAGTATGGTTATGATCTTGATCTTTGGTTATTTTACGATTGTTTCAAACTTTAATGAAAATAAAAATCTACCACATTTAACTTGCAAGAGAAATTTTAATATTATAAAAAAATTGAGGAAAAGAAGAAATCATGATAAGAAGAAATCATGATGTTATAAAAAAACCATAAATTCAATAAAAAAAAAGAAAAAAAACCATTTTTTAGTCTAATTAATTTTAGAAAATAAAATCAATATAATTAAATTATTACAAGATTAAAATTTAAATATCACCAATCATCCAGATATACCACACTAAATGCTAAATCTTATACAACATTTAATACTATACTGCTTAACAAAATGGTTAACACCAACATTTAATACTATACTGCTTAGAAAAATGATTAAAAACATTTAATAAAAAAAACTGATTAGCAAAATCGTTAACAGTAACAGTGGCCATAAAGTTATAAGTTCTACTGATGCTCTAAAAAAATAAACACTAACCGTCAAAAATATCCATGCTGCTTAATGGCCAATATGGCCAATCCAACACATGATTCATAAAAATATAAACACTAACCGTCAAAAATATTCATGCTGCGTAATGGCCAATCCAACACATGATTCATGATTAAGGAACAGAAAACGACATGTGAAAATATTATCTTTAATAAACGGAGAAGATGTAACACGCTGATACATAGATATTCAAAATCTGAAGCCTAAAATAACCAACAAACACTAAAATCCAGACATCTGGTCATCACAATTAAAAAAACAGAAGTACATAGATATTCAGAATCTGAAGCCTAAAATAACAAAATGGTTAACACCAACATTATAAAAATGGTTAAAAACAACATTTAATACTATATTGCTTAGCAAAATCGTTAACAGTAACAGTCGCCATAAACTTCTAAGAGCAAAATCGTTAACAGTAACAGTCGCCATAAACTTCTAAGTGCAAAATCGTTAACAGTAACAGTCGCCTTAAAATTCTAGGTTCTACTGATGCTCTAAAACTATAAACACTAACCGTAAAAAATATTCATGCTAACTGCAGGCCATTAACTTCAGGCCATGTAATGCTCCATGCATGAAGTTCTTAGCGAAAGTAGCCACTGTTCTGCTGCGACTGACGGGTGCAATTCTCTGAATACCATGGTCTGAGAGTCCAAAAATGTGTATTTTGGCACAGCTAAGGTCCACGTAAACCTTACACGCCACTTCCTCGCACCGATATCTCCAGCCACCAGATTCGATCTGACTATCGCAGACACTACAAGTGTATGCTTTGCCCTTTAAATCACCCGTAACAAATTTGAGTTTGTGATTTGCGTGCCGACTGAAGTCGAGTTTTTTAGGGAGCTTCATACACAAGGGATGAAGCCTAAAGTCACTCTTTTCAGTTTCAAACACATAACCTTTCACCACATCCCAGCAGGCGTTACAGCGACGACGGCAACTAGTTTTGGGACGAAATTTAAGGCTCACATCGCTGCGAAAGGGGTGTTGGTAGGCATCAGGAAGGGTAGCGCAAAGCTCATGCAGAGTGAAATTCTCGCAGGATTTAATGTTACACTTGTAACCGATGTTGGCTCCGTATTCTTTGCATCCGCTACATGTGTAGGCCGGAAGGCCCTCAAACAGCAAGAGCTCATGCTCATGTCGGGTAGCGTTTGGATTCGACTCCGCCATGAAGGAGGCACAGACCCAATTAAAGACGGACCTAATTTCTCTCTCAGAAAATGAGAAGGCAGATGATATTGAGATCGCTGGCCCAGAAGTAGCCCTGCGCTGTCTTATATACATGAGTTGGGAGGAAGAGTAGATTTGAACCTTAGTTGGGAGAAACTGTAGATTTGAACGCTTGTGATACCGCTAATAAACAAAGGTTAACGAATAACAAAGTATACTTAGTGGTCGTCTTTTTAAGAGCGTTGAAGAGTCAAAATGATATCCACAAGATTTAATATATAATCATATTAAAACTAAACCCTAACCTTGCAAGATTTAACATATAACCATATCCAAACTAAGCTTTACCCTGCATTGATAGATTGCGCTCTTACTTATAAATACTTAACCTTAATCTGTAAAGTAATTATGTTTTTATTTCAACTAAAAATGAGTGAGATGTTCAGAATAATATCTCGCACAAAGTAATTTTAAATGAAATAGCCCCATGAAATAGCATAATTGGTAATAGAAATAGCAAAATGGCTGTGGCTATCCACCATGCAGCAGCCCAATCATTGGGAGGCATGTAGCAACCCAATCATCAAATACATTGCAGCAGCCTCTCAATGGGCTGCTGCATGGTGGATAGCCATAGCCATAGCACAATTGGTAAAACTTGTCATCTGGATAAGTATTGGTGAATTTCCCACTCTTATTTTTCTACTTAAAAAAGTTTAAATAAGATATTAATATTTTCATCAAATGAGTTGGCATTCACACTCGCCATATAAACGTCAAATCAGTCCAATTTTCCTAGGAATCTTACAATATTTTGGCAAACTTCTTTTTAATATTCTTCCGACATGTTAATGGTCCTATTTTCATCAAATGAGTTGGCATTCACAGTCGCCATATTAACGTCAAATCAGTCCAATTTTCCAAGGAATCTTACAATATTTTGGCAAACTTCTTTTTAATATTCTTCCGACATGTTAATGGTCCTATTTTTATCAAATGAGTTGGCATTCACACTCGCCATATAAACGTCAAATCAGTCCAATTTTCCAAGGAATCTTACAATATTTTGGCAAACTTCTTTTTACTATTCTTCCGATATGTTAATGGTCCAACTTTTCCAGAAAGCTAGCTGATCTCTTACTCTTGTTTTTTTTTGTTTTGTTCTTATGAGTTGTTGGTTCAAACTAACAATAGAGGTAGAGTATGTACAGTTTTTTTTCCAATGTTCAGTTTGAGGCTAAAAAATCCACCAAATTCATTGAGAATATTCAACACATCCGCCAATAAGTCCATGATATTTTACAGAAATCCATTGCTAAGTACAAGCAGCGCTATGATCAACACTGCACAAGTTTCAGGTGGGAGACAAGCTCTGGTTACATTTCTAGAAAGAATGCCTTACAGGGCCATATTGGGACTTACACTATCACCAAGGATGTGGATGACAATTATTTTGAGCTCAACACTCCCCCCTTCCTTGGGTTGCACCCAGTGTTCAATGTCGACTTCCTCCAAACATATTTTCCACCATTATTGGACACCTCGGAGATCGCAAGACATTTGACACAAATAGATCTCAACCCTAATGATCCATATTTTTTGAGTAGAACAAAATGAATATAGATTATTATCAAAATAGGCTTAACACAAAATAACAGTAAAATTAGTTTCTATTCAATAAGGAAATAATCTCAAACGTTAAAATGTAGCAGAAAACAAGCTTGTTAGAATGGTGGAATCTTATCTCTGAGAAGAGATGTGAAGGTTGCGCTCATTGGCTAGAAGATGAATACAATGAGGCTCTCAAGGAAATTTTACAATAAATAAGAATTTCAAAAACCCTAAACATCCAAATACCTAACCCTAGGAGATAAAGCACCAAAAGTCATGTGGGCCCCATTTGGGTAAATTAGTACATCAACTTCCCAGGGCCGCTTTTGCATACGAACTTTGTTTTCGGTGCACAACATCCCATTGGAAAGTTCTATCCGAGGAATACACGTGTTTCCTGTGGAAATCCATAAAAGCGTTGTTTAGGGCTACAAAACAACCCCGAAAGTCAGGGAACCAAAAACTAGGAAAAAACTATTGAACTGAAAAACTGCCAGAATGTGCTAGTTGGAATAGGTGGGAGGCCACCGACATCCATATGGATCACCTAACTAAATGGAAAATGTATCCATTTATCATATATTGGAAACACATCTCAAGGGCACTCACCAACAGAGGATCCATATTTATCAGGTTGTGAAGGTGGGGCAACTCCTTTACCAAGGCAAGTGGCTCACCCTGAGCCAAATTCAACAAAAATTTCCTCACATGATGAGGGAGCTCAACGCAATGGATACCATTGCTTCCTAATAGGGGAGGAATGATCGAGGTGGATATTGTTCTCCACCCACCTATTCCATATGGATCCTCTTGACAATTTTTAGTTGAACATGTTCTTCTGTAATTCTTTGTAATTGTGCGTTCTACACTTATGGGGTTGTTTGAAGCCCTATACACCTTCCATGTGGATATTAGTGGATTCCCACCTAATCCAAATATCTTATTTTGGAATTTTTCATGTCAGTACATCTTTTTGTACTTCCATGGTTGTTTTGGGGCCCTAAACAGTGTTTTTTTGGCTTGTTAGTGTCAAACTGTAGACAGATTCAAATTTTGATGGAATAATATTTAGTTCTCAAAAATACCTTTGCAATGGCCTATCACATGCCTAAAACAAAGGTCGTATCCAAAACATATGACCCCGATAAGTTGAGGTACCAACTTACCCATCAGGGCCCACATAATTTTTTGTATTTCATCTCCTAAAATTAGGTTATTGGATGTTTAGGGTTTTGACATTCATGAGTAATGTTAAAAGGCCTCTGGATCCTCATTGTAATCCTTTTGCTCAAACGGATGTACGTTGTAGCACATCTCTTCTCAGAGATAACTACCACCATTCGAGCAAGTTGTTTTCAGTTCTGCAGTTTTATAGTTTCAACCTATTTTATTTATTCAATAGAAGTTATCGTTCACTTGATATCTATTGGTGTTCTTTATATCTTTTTGTGATAGTATTTAGTATGTTATTCATTCCATTCTTCTCATAAATCTGGATCAGTGCTATAGTCTCATGTTGTCACTTCCTAGGGAAAAGGGGTAGAACTAGGGGGTATCCCAAGGGTAATGTTCCCTTCCCCACCATACTTAACACTTTCCGTCCTAGATCCTCTCATAGTGTACTAAACTTCAACTATGGGTTGTGGTCTATTCTCTCATGAGAAGAGGGGTTAAAGGTCGGGAGGTTATTTCGTATTTGTTGCTAAAAGAATAAGAAACTAATGCTAAAGAACGGAAGGAATATAACAGATAATGACTAATAATATCCAATCCAAGAATGAGCTCTACTCTTTCAGTTCCCGAACCGGTCCCACATAACAATGATAAAGATTGAAACCTTGTAAAGGGGACTTGAAAATATCATAAAGGGATTGGAAATATGAGTGATAAATGGGTTTGAGAAAAATAACATGTAAATATGGGGTAACTTGAGAGAAAGATAACCCTATACAAAGTATCTCAAAGAAATGGATTTAACCACACCATGAGCCATGAAGTAATCCTTGAAACCATATCACTTTCACACTTACTCTTGATGGGTTTTTACTTTCCCTTGTCACTCTCAAGAGCTACCCCTCTACCTGGGTTATTTTATTCCTATATAGAGGGCACGCATAGTAAGGTTGGCTGAAGGACATCTCATACTTAGACTTGTAAACTCACATGGGTCCCTGGGCCGGTGTGGTGGATGAATGGGATACTAAGGTTAATTATATTACATGTATTATTTCTGAAGTTACCTATTACTTTGCATGCTTTAAGGAATAATGTTTTTTATGAGTTTTGGATAACCTTATTTTATGCTTTTATTTCTATGGATGGCCCTGACATGGTTCTTAAGGGTCGTCTTGGGGCTTGTACCCATGATGTTGTTCCTTTATTTTTAGGAACATGTGGCACATGTGAGGGAGAGAAGTGGGTCATATAGTGACTCACCATCTTCCTAAAATGGCTCTCACGTCCTGAGAACCTTGAACGATGGACAAATAGGCTTCGTATAAACATATTCACTCATGATGGAACACATATGGGTTGGAAGCCCCACAGTCTAGGTAGAGTACCCCAGGGCCTATTTTCCCATAAGATGGATGACGTTGTAGTAGCAGTGAGTCATACATAATTTATAGATGATAAGCATTACTCCTCTCCTCGGACACAATGCCTTGAGTCCTTTGATGTCACCCTCTTGACCTTGATGTCACCTTCTAGGGTTTGATGTTCTTAGGTTTTGATGGATGTATGGGTACCAAAGATGATATGGTATTACCTTTGGTGAGGAGACACCTCACTTGATGTTGCCTCACCTTGGAGGATGCCACGTGGCCTTTAGAGGCCTACCTTAGCCTTTGGAGGGTTGATGTCACCCTACCTGGCCTTGGTGTCTCACAAATGTGGGCTATATTCATGTATGTTGCATTTATTACACATTTTGAAGGTTAAATGAGGGATCGACCTCACTTCTAATTTTTTGTTGACATTTTTATGTGGATAATTGTGTTAGGATAGCCTCATATAAAAAAGGATAACCCCAAATTTTCATTTTATGGTCATGATTCACTCACCTTTGTGGGTAACACATCTGGAATTTTCTTCTTATAGGGGTTAATAACTCTCTATCTCTCTCTCTCTCATGCATTTGGATTGGAATGGTCTCTTATGGATGGATTTTCTCATTTTGGTTAGATATTTCTGCCATTAGGGTTACATTCTCTTAGTTTCTTGGATGAGGTAAGTGTATCTCTACAATTTATTTTCATTCTATTAATGTTTATGGTGAAATTGTTATTTATTACAGGGAATCTTGTCCGGTGTAATCCTAAGAGAGGAACATAAGTTTTTCTTCCTCTCAGAAGATGATATTTGTCTAAAAATTTGTAAGGTACCAGATACATTATAATAAGAAGAAACAAAAATATTTCAGCAAATAGGAGCGAAACAACATAATATAGATAATCACAACACAAAATATGATACCTTTATTGATAGAAATCCAAGTTCACTTGACTCTTTGAGGGGGAAACCTCCAGAAGAGAAGAACTATATTACAATGATTTCTCAAGTCAATATTTTCACATACCTTCTACTCTTATTTATACTTAATTTTATCTTATAAAGAACATTCTAGAGGAAGATCTTTCTACAAGTGAAACCCGCTATGATGCCATATATAACACCTCCTAACAACTGGTCATTTTTTTTTGCAAAAAGAGAATAAAATTTTTCATAATCCTAGATTAACTTACATATACTCACTTTATCCATATCATTAATCATTTAATCTCATTAGTACCTCATGTTTGCAATTTACAATTTATCTCAGCAAGAACTAATTGGAGGTTTGACTTTAATTTAGTGATTCTATTTAGTAAAAGAAGACATACATACAAATCATTTTATTTGCCTCAATTGTGTTTCTCATAATTGTGCATTAAGTAGCTATACCAATACTTTGTTTGTAATTTAAATTCCAAATACATCATTCATTTAAGATGAATGTTTGGGAAAATCTCTCCTTTCCCGCAAATTGGATCATTAATACTCCTCGAGTTCCAGTTCCACTATCTATAACCTCTACAAACATCCAAGAATCCTCTTCCTCTACAATCATCTCTTTCCCTCAACCTTCGTACCTCAAAGATGATCGCCCTTATATTACTTCTGTATCAACTCCACCCTTATGTTTGCATCCTTCTCTCCAACCCCTTGCTTCCTCATTAGGAAAAGTACCTTACTCTGTTATGTCTTTAGATTGTGTTAAATTAGTAACACTCTCAAAACTACCCACTCACACAGAGAATGAACAAATCCATCTTGAACATAGACATCATAATCCTAGGACAAATCTTCCTCCTACAAGCTCTACAACAAAAGAACCTTGTCCCCATCCACAATGTTCTGATTTTCCTTTTCCACATGAACCTCACATTCTTGTTATAACATAATCTTATCCTCTTAATCTTTCTCAAAGATATGTTGTGAAAAATATCCCAAATAACATTAAAAGACCAGCGGTACCAGAAATAAGAAATTTCCTTTCATTAATGAATGGGTGCCAGAAACATTTGGTAAAAGAAGAATGGATGAAAGGTATGTTGAATTGGGCTCTGTTTTCCCATCCTGATGCAGAAAGATTCTCCAAATTTATCTCAGACAAACAAAAATTGGCCTTATCAACAAATTGGCAAGAATATATGACCAAGAACAATGTTTGGATTTCATTTTATGAATGGAAAACCCAACAACAAATTCTTGCTACCTTTCTAAAAAGGTCAACATCCCTAAAGTATTCTTGTAAACCCTCTTTGCACCCTCTCCCACCCACTTTGATTTCTTTCCCTGTATAGACTATTTCCATCTTCGATTTAGGAAGAGAAATTGGAAATCTTAAGAAATAAATCAAGGCGCAAACAATGCAAGAAGGTCGTGGTACAGGACATGAAAACAAGGCCAAGATAATTCTCCCCATTCATCATCAAAATTTCCATGTCCTCTTAGATGTCAAGATCAAAGGGAAATTATTCAAACTCAAGACTTTGTTAGACACAGGATCTGACCTCAATCTTTTGAATAAAGATATCATTCCTATCCAATTTTGGCATAAAACACAAATGAGTGTTATTGGATTAGGAAATGTGCCAACATAGATCACCTATGAAGTCCCTGAGGAAGTTCTATGTTTCAAACATCATTGCTTATCTTTGAAATTTCTGCTTACAAACATTCTGGTAGCCTGTATTCTCGGAACTCCCTTTTTTGATGTTGTTGAGCCTCATGGTTTTACAAAATTGTCAAATGGAACCTCTAGTTATTTTAATAGCATTCCTTCACCAACAAAAGGATAAAAAATCTCTATTAAACTTCCTTTTGTATCTTCTCCTAGGATTTATTCTCTGGTTTACATAGTCCAGAGTAAGACACTCAAGATAAAAGAATTGAAAAACAAGCAGTCTGAGTTAAGGATTATTGATCAGCTTAACCAAAGTCAAATACAAGAAAAGATTCTAAAGCTGAAGCAAGAGTTTGAAGATCAAATATGATCAGAAAATCTAACTGCTTGCTAGCATCAGAAAAAACATGAAGTCACACTTCCATATAAAGATGCCTATGAAGGAAAACCTTGCAAAAGTAGAGCTATCCCAATGAGTGTTGAATATCAAAGGCTATGTTTAGAAGAAATCAAAAGCTTACTTCACAAAGGACTTATCAGAGAATCCATTAGCCCATGGAATTGCTATGGATTCTATGTTAATAAACATTATGAACAACTCAGAAGAATCCCTAGATTAGTGGTAAATTATAAACCACTAAATAAAGTATTGGCTGATGATACCTATCATGTTCTAAACAAAACAAGTTTGGTAACAAGGATTGTAGGAGCAAAGATTTTTTCTAAATTTGACCTAAAATCAAGATTCTGGAAAGAAGCAGTAAAAGAAGAAGACAAATTCAAAACAACTTTTAGTGTTCCAACAGGACATTATGAATGGAATGTCATGACCTTTGGCTTGAAAAATGCCCCAGAAAAATTCCAAAGAGTCATGGATGACACTCTCAAACCTTATTTCGATTGTCTTATTGTTTGTATGGACGACATACTTGTATTTTCTTCCTCTATTGAACAACATTTCAAGCATCTTAAGAAATTCATACAAGTTGTCAAAGAAGCAGAACTGGTTTTCTCAAAGAAAAAACTTGAAATTTTCATAACTGAAGTCAAGTGTCTTGGCCATATCATTCGGAATGGTGAATTAACCCTGCAAACCCATGTCATTGAATTTGTATATACCTTTAATGAAAACCTTGTAGATATTCTTAAACTCCAGATTCATACCACTGGATTTGACATGTGCCAAACCAGGACAAACATTTCCGTCCAAACCAAAGGATTTTTTAGGCATACAAATACTATGTATCCTTTAATAATGAATGCTCCCAGTCATACATCTAAATCTAGTACTCTGGTTATTACTGACCCTCTAAATAAAAAAATGGAACACGAGACTATTAAATGGGAAAATCTGTCCTTTCCCGCAAATTTGATCATTGATACTCCTCGAGTTCTAGTACCACGATCTATAACCTCTGCAAACATCCAAGAATCCTCTTCCTCTACAATCATCTCTTTCCCTCAACATTCATACCTCAAAGATTATCTCCCTTCTAATTCTTTTGTATCAATTCCAACCTTATGTTTTCATCCTTCGCTCCAACCCCTTTCTTCCTCATTAGGACAAGTACCTTACTTTGTTCAGTGTTTAGATTTTTCTAAATTAGTAACACTCTCAACACTACCCACTCACACATAGAATGAACAAATCCATCTTGAACATAGACATCACAATCCTAGGACAAATCTTCCTCCTACAAGCTCTACAAAAAAAGAACCTTGTCCCCATCCACAATGTTCTGATTTTCCTTTTCCACATGAACCTCACATTCTTGTTATAACAAAATTTTATCCTCTTAATATTTCTCAAACATATGCTGTGAAAAATATCCCAAATGACATCAAAAGACCAACGGTACCAGAAATAAGAAAGTTCCTTTCATTGATGAATGGGTGCTAGAAACATTTGGTAAAAGAAGAATGGATGAAAGGTATGTTGAATTGGGATATGTTTTCCCATCCTGATGAAGAAAGATTCTCCACATTTATCTCAGACAAAGAAAAATTTGTCTTATCAACAATTTGGAAAGAATATATGACCAAGAAAAATGTTTGGATTTCATTTTATGAATGGAAAACCCAACAAAAAATTCTTGCTACTTTTCACAAAAGGTCAATGGCCCTAAAGTCTTCTTATAAATCTACTTTGTTCCCTCTCCTAGCCACTTTGATTTCTTTCCCTGTACAGACTATTTCCATCTCCAATTTAGGAAGAGAAATTGGAAATCTTAAGAAAGAAATCAAGGCACAAACAAAGCAAGAAGGTCAGGGTACAGGACATGAAAACAAGGTCGAGATAATTCTCCCCATTCATCATCAAAAGTTCCATGTCCTCTTAGATGTCAAGATCAAAGGGAAATTATTCAAACTCAATACTTTGTTAGACATAAGATCTGACCTCAATCTTTTGAATAAAGATATCATTCCTATCCAATTTTGGCATAAAACATAAATGAGTGCTATTGGATTAGGAAATGTACCAACACAGATCTCCTATGAAGTCCCTGAGGCAGTTTTATGTTTCAAACATCATTGCTTATCTTTGAAATCTTTGCTTACAAACATTCTGGTAGCCTGTATTCTTGGAACTCCCATTTTTGTTGTCGTTAAGCCTCATGGTTGTCAAATGGAACCTCTGGTTATTTTATCAGCATTCCTTCACCAACAAAAGGATCAAAAATCTCTGTTAAACTTCCTTTTGTATCTTCTCCTAGGATTTCTTCTCTGGTTTACACAGTCTAGAGTAAGACACTCAAGATAGAAGAATTGAAAAACAAGCAATCTGAGTTAAGGATTATTGATCAGCTTAACCAAAGTCAAATACAACAAAATATTCTAAAGCTGAAGCAAGAATTTGAAGATCAAATATGCTCAGAAAATCCAACTTCTTTCTGGCATCAGAAAAAACATGAAGTCACACTTCCATATAAAGATGCCTATGAAGGAAAACCTTGGAAAAGAATAGCTATCCCAATGAATGTTGAATATCAAAGGCCATGTTTAGAAGAAATCAAAAGCTTACTTCACAAAGGACTTATCAGAGAATCCATTAGTCCATGGAATTGTTATGCATTCTATGTATATAAACATTCTGAACAACTCAGAGGAATCCCCAGATTAGTGGTAAATTATAAACCACTAAATAAAGTATTGGGTAATGATACCTATCCTCTT
The DNA here is from genome assembly GCA_000966675.3 of Picea glauca. NCBI lineage: Eukaryota > Viridiplantae > Streptophyta > Pinopsida > Pinales > Pinaceae > Picea > Picea glauca. Next base: position 568,489 of record JZKD02S0322730.1, read on the forward strand.
CCAAACAAAACTAGTTTGGTAACAAGGATTGTTGGAGCAAATATTTTTCCTAAATTTGACCTAAAATAAAGATTTTGGCAAGTAGCAGTAAAAGAAGAAGACAAATTCAAAACAACTTTCAGTGTTCCAGTAGGATATTATGAATGGAATGTCATGCCCTTTGGTTTGAAAAATGCCCCGGCAAAATTTCAAAGTGTCATGGATGAAATTGTGTTATTTCGATTGGCTTATTGTTTATATTGACGACGTACTAGTATTTTCTTCCTCTATTGAACAACATTTCAAACATCTTAAGAAATTCATACAAGTTGTCAAAGAAGCAACACTGGTTTTCTCAAATAAAAAACTTGAACTTTTCAGAACTGAAGTCAAGTATCTTGGCCATATCATTTGGAATGGTGAATTAACCCTGCAAACCCATGCCATTGAATTTACTGATAAGTTTCCAGATAAAATTACTGACAAATTCCAACTCCAAATATTTCTTGGAAGCTTAAATTATATTAGTCATTTTTATAAAGGATGTTCTTAGGATCATAAATTATTGAATGACAGGTTAAAGAAAGATCCAATGCCATGGACAAAATCACATTCACAAGCTATCAGAAATATTAAGTCCAAAGAAAAGACACTCCCATTGCTTTATATCTCTGACGATGATCTTCCTAAAATTGTTGAAACAGATGCCAACAATCTTGGTTGGGGAGCCATCCTTAAAGAAGCCAGAGAACAAGGAGGTAAAAAAAGAGAAGAAATAGTTCAGTTTTCTTCTGGATTCTGGCAAGCTAGTGAAAAGAATTATTCTGCCCTAGACAAAGAAATGAAAGAAGCTCTAAATGCTATTTATAAATTTGAAATATTTCTTATATATAAGAAATTTCTGCTAAGAACTGATGCTGCAACTATGAATAAAGTTCTTAACAAAGAAATAAGAACTCCCAGTGATGCCAAATTTGCTATGTGGAAAGCCCTGTTTAGCAATTTTGATTTTTCCATAGAACATATTAAAGGCACCACAAATTGTATCCCAGACTTTTTAAGCAAAGAGAACCTCTAGCAGGTCTTTATGATTATCTCTGTCCAATTGAGAAATCGATCCGAAGTCTTAACAACTATTCCAGATACATTGAGTTGAGAACAATACTCATCTAACTGGAAACCTCAATGGGAATTAAGAAGTACAAAATTGTTATCTCCCATAAACCAATTCCATTGTCCAGGACTGGTCCCAGAAGTACGCAACAGACAAAGTTCTAATGTCCTAATTCCTGTCATTTCAAGAGGTTCACAAAATGTTGTTGAAGAACAAGATGCTCTCTCCAGTGTTTTTCATGACATAGATCTCATTTGGTATATCAGGAATAACCAAGGTTTTAACCAATAATACATTTTCCTCCAAAGACCTAGATTACTATTCCATTGTCCAGAAAGAAATCAAGTCCTATACTTCTGTGGTAGTGACTATGATTATTTTCATTACAAAACGTTGTGGTGGGATTTCATATAGCAAGAAGACTTCTTGACACTTGTCAAATTTTGAAATGTTAACACTGCCACACAAGGAAGACCTCCAAGTTGGCTTGCAAATTGGTGGAAAGATTTTGGTCTCAATAAAAGTGCAGTAGACCCAGCAATTCTATCTTCTATATGCAACCTTTTATCTCCTTTACAATATGTCCAAAGTCTTTTTCAAAATGGGCCAAATGATGGGGAAATTTTATTTCATTTCATCTTCAACCATCCTCAACGAGTAACCAAGGCTAAAACTGGTGTACAAACGATAAATGGCCAACCTTTTATCATTCATAAAATCTACAACAAAATGCGGGACACTCTCAATTATGAAGAAATATTCCATACTCACATTGAGAATGACTAAGTCTTGCCTATTCATGTCTTACTGGCCGATAGTGGCGTCAGTCGGTTTTCGTGGATTTCCATTATAAATCTCTACTTTGTAATGTTTCAAATAAAAGTATATTAGAAACCTAGAGCACTTCTCTATCTTTTTGTGTGGTTTGACCCACATTTCTAAGATTCCTTAGAGACGTGGAAAGTAGATTTGAAATTTGGACGGAAGGTTCTTGCATGATCGCTCCGCCAAATCTTAAAAGTAGATCTGATTCCAAGAGAATAGTAAAATGTCTTGTCTAAGAAATGATTCTCTTCTCTGAAATTTTGTATATAAGGAGATGAGAGGTTCATTTGAGGAGAATTTGATTTGAGTCTGTAAGTCTGAGTCTTCTAAGCTTCCTTTCTTCAAGATTTGTGTCTTTCATATAGGTTTCTTTGATAAGCCTGCGTGATTCTGGCTCAGCCAACACGAACCTAAAGTGGCAGAAGAATTTAGTTTCAGTCTATTTGTGTGTCTATTGTGAGAAAAGAGAAATCTGTGCTCAAAGTCTATATATATAGCCACTCTGGATCTTTTAATATAAATCAGCTTCCACATTTTATCTTTGAAAATTGTCTATTATCTTGTCTTTGTTTTATGCTCTATCTATTTTTCTACTATTCCGATTGTCTAGAGTTCACTAGAGAGATTTACAAAAGTTCACTGAGGAGATTACCGGAAGTTCACTTAGGTCCTGAATAGCGTCTGTGGTAAGTACCACTAGGCAGGTGGCCTCTAAAGGAAATTAGGCATTGGACTGTTTGAAGGTTCATGCTGGGATCTTTCTTGGGTTCACATAGGAGGTTTTTTGGGTTCACGCTGAGATCGCAAAAGGAAGTAGTTGACAAAGGCATAAGTCTGAGACATGTTTTATTTAAACTTCATTCTCTGCTGGAGGAAGCCTCTTAGTTGCAAGTGGTATCAAAGCCAACCACATTTTCAACCCGGGTATGATAATAGACATCTCACTCTATTATTTGTTTTATTTTCTATAAGAATTAATCTCAAAATCTGTATCAAGAGTCTTGAGCCTTTGAAAGACAAGGTTTCCACTCTTGTGACTTTCTAAAAGTCGTATCAGAAGTCTTGGGCCTTTGAAAGACAAGGTTTCCACTTCTGCGACTTTCCAAGTTTTAACTAGTTATTGCCTGAGCAGTCAGCCAGGAGCTTATTCGACATTATTTCACTCTGGTGCAAAGAACTAGAATTCAATGCCCTGCTTTTCTATGTAGTAATAGTTAAGAAAACACTTTAGGAATAACTTCTATAAGCAGTCTAAGCTCCATGTTTGCAGACAACAATTTTCACAGTCTAGATCATGCAAGTATTGAAGCCATTGAGTCTCAACCATAGGCTGTGTGGAAACTACCCGCCATCTCCCCAAACCAAGTCTATAATGACTTAAGTATGTTTCACCTTCGTGCTATGTCCAAATTCATTGTTAAAGAATTAGTTAGCTGCATACAACAAAATAGTGATGTTAGCCAAACCATTTCTTTGATCAATGTTAAAGAAATCCAAGCTTAAGCAAAGAAACACAAAACAAACTATCTACATTTTGGATGCATACGTATTGGAATCAATCCTTTAGTACACAAAGGAATATATGCTTATGCTCTGTGTATTGTCCGAGATATGGCACATAAGTTCACTGATTCCTTAATAGGAGGCATTGTCGCTCCTTTATCAAATAGCCCTGTATATTTTGATTGTTTTCCAAATGTCTTTGTATATACCTTTGATGAAAACCTTGCAGATATTCTTAAACTCCAGATTCATACCACTAGATTTGACATGTGCCAAGCCAGGACAAACATTTCCATCCAAACCATACAAATACTCTGTATCCTGCAGTAATGAATTCTCCCAGTCAGACATCTAAATCTATTTCTCTAGTTATTACTGACCCTTTAAATCAAAAAATGGAACACCAGACTATTAAATGGGAAAATCTCTCCTTTCCCGCAAATTGGATCATTGATACTCCTCGAGTTCTAGTACCATGATCTATAACCTCTGCAAACATCCAAGAATCCTCTTCCTCTACAATCATCTCTTTCCCTCAACGTTCATACCTTAAAGATGATCACCCTTCTGTTTCTTCTGTATCAAGCCCATTCTTATGTTTGCATCCTTCGCTCCAACCCCTTGCTTCCTCATTCAGACAAGTACCTTACTTTGTTCAATGTTTAGATTGTGCTAAATTAGTAACACTCTCAACACTACCCACTCACACAAAGAAGTAACAAATTCATCTTGAACATAGACATCATAATCCTAGGACAAATATTCCTCCTACAAGCATTACAACAAAAGAACCTTGTCCCCATCTAGAATGTTTTGATTTTCCTTTTCCACATGAACCTCACATTCTTGTTATAACATAATCTTATCCTCTTAATCTTTCTCAAACATATGTTGTGAAAAATATCCCAAATGACATCAAAATACCAGCGGTACCAGAAATACGAAAGTTCCTTTCATTAATGAACGAGTGCCAAAAACATTTGGTAAAAGAAGAATGGATGAAAGGTATGTTGAATTAGGATCTGTTTCACCATCCTGATGCAGAAAGATTCTCCAAATCTATCTCAGACAAAGAAAAATTGGCCTTATCAACAAATTGGCAAGAATATATGACCAAGAAAAATGTTTGGATTTCATTTTATGAATGGAAAACCCAACACCAAATTCTTGCTACCTTTCACAAAAGGTCAATGGCCCTAAAGTATTCTTGTAAACCCACTTTGCGCCCTCTCCCAACCACTTTGATTTCTTGCCTTGTATAGACTATTTCCATCTCCGATTTAGGAAGAGAAATTGGAAATATTAAGAAATAAATCAAGGCACAAACAAATAAAGAAGTTCGGGGTACAGGACATGAAAACAAGGCCGAGAGAATTCTCCCCATTCATCATTAAATTTTCCATGTCCTCCTAGATGTCAAGATCAAAGGGAAATTATTCAAACTCAATACTTTGTTAGACACAGGATATGACCTCAATCTTTTGAATAAAGATATCATTCCTATCCAATTTTGGCATAAAACACAAATGAGTGCTATTGGATTAGGAAATGTGCCAACACAGATCTCCTATGAAGTCCCTGAGGAAGTTCTATGTTTCAAACATCATTGCTTATCTTTTAAATTTCAACTTACAAACATTTTGGTAGCCTGTATTCTCGGAACTCCCTTTTTTGTTGTTGTTGAGCCTCATGGTTCTACAAAATTAACAAATGGAACCTATGGTTATTTTATTAGCATTCCTTCACCAACAAAAGGATCAAAAATCTTTGTTAAACTTCCTTTTGTATCTTCTCTTACGATTTCTTCTCTAGTTTCGATAGTCCAGAGTAAGACACTCAAGATAGAAGAATTGAAAAAAAAGCAGTCCGAGTTAAGGATTATCGATCAACTTAACCAAAGTCAAATACAACAAAAGATTCTAAAGCTGAAGCAAGAATTTGAAGATCCAATATGCTAAGAAAATCCAACTTCTTTCTGGCATCGGAAAAAACATGAAGTCACACTTCCATATAAAGATTCCTATGAAGGAAAACCTTTCAAAAGCAAAGTTATCCCAATGAATGATGAATATCAAAGGCTATGTTCAAAAAAAATCATAATATTACTTCACAAAGGAATTATTAGAGAATCCATTAGTCCATGGTATTGCTATGGATTGTATCTTAATAAACATTTTGAACAACTCAGAGGAATCCCCATATTAGTGGTAAATTATAAACCACTAAATAAAGTATTGGCTGATGATACCTATCCTATTCCAAACAAAACAAGTTTGGTAACAAGGATTGTTGGAGCAAAGATTTTTTCTAAATTTGACCTAAAATCAGGATTCTGGCAAGTAGCAGTAAAAGAAGAAGAGAAATTCAAAACATCTTTCAGTGTTCCGGCAGGACATTATGAATGGAATGGCATGCCCTTTGGTTTGGAAAATGCCCATATTTCCATTGGCTTATTGTTTATATTGACGGAATACCTGTATTTTCTTCTTCTATTGAACAACATTTCAAACATCTTAAGAAATTCATACAAGTTGTCGAAGAAGCAGGACTAGTTTTCTCAAAGAAAAAACTTGAACTTTTCAAAACTGAAGTCAAGTATCTTGGCCATATCATTCGGAATGGTGAATTAACCCTACAAACCCATGCCATTGAATTTGTTGATAAGATTCTAGATAAAATTACTTACAAAGTCCAACTCCAAAGGTTTCTTAGAAGCTTAAATTATATTAGTCATTTTTATAAAGGATGTGCTCAAGATCGTAAATTATTGAATGAAAGGTTAAAAAAAATCCAACACCATGGACAAAAGCACATTCACAAGCTATCAGAAATATTAAGTCCAAAGCAAAGACACTTCCATTGCTTTATATCTCTGACGATGATCTTCCTAAAATTGTTGAAACAAATGTCAGCAATCTTGGTTGGGGAGTCGTCCTTAAACAAGTCAGAGAACAAGGAGGTAAAAAAAGAGAAGAAATAGTTCAGTTTTCTTCCGGACTCTGGCAAGCTAGTGAAAAGAATTATTCTTCTCTAGACAAAGAAATAAAAGAAACTCTAAATGTTATTCATAAATTTGAAATATTTCTTATATATAAGAAATTTTTGCTAAGAACTGATGCTGCAACTATGAATAAAGTTCTTAACAAAGAAATAAGAACTCCCAGTGATACCAAATTTGATAGGTGGCAAGCCCTGTTTAGAAATTTTGATTTTTCCATAGAACATATTAAAGGCACCACAAATTGTATCCAAGACCTTTCAAGCAGAGAGCACCTCCAATAGGTCTCTATGATTATCTTTGTCGAATTGAGAAATGGATCTGAAGTCTTAACAACTATTCCAGATACATTGAGTTAGGAACAATACTCATCAAACTCGAAACCTCATTGGGAGTTAAGAAGTATGAAATTGCGATCTCCCATAAACCAATTCCATTGTCCAATACTAGTCCCTGAAGTACGCAACAATCAAAGTTCTAATGTCCTGATTCCTATCATTTCAAGAGGTTCACAAAAGGCTGTTGAAGCATAAGATGCTCTCTCTAGTATTTTTCATGACATAGATCTCATTTGGGATATAAGGAATAATCAAGGTTTTAACCAACAATACCTTTTCGTCTAAATACCTACATTACTATGCCATTGTCCAGAAAGAAATCAAGCCCTGTACTTCCCTAGAAGTTACTATGATTATTCTCATTACAAAACGTTGTGGTGGGATTTCATACAACAAGAAGACTTCTTGTCACTTGTCAAATTTGGAAATGTTAACACTGCCACAGCAGGAAGACCTCCAAGTTGGATTGTAGATTGGTGGAAAGATTTTGGTCTCAATAAAAGTGCAGTAGACCCAACAATTATATGTTCTATATGCAACCTTTTATCTCCTCTACAATATGTCCAAAGTCGTTTTCAGAATGGGCCAAATGATGGGGAAATTTTATGTCATTTCATCTTCAACCATCTTCAATGGGTAACCAAGGCTAAAACCAGTGTACAAATTATAAATGGCCAACCTTTTATGATTCGGAAAATCTACAACAAAATGTGGGACACTCTCAATCATGAAGAAAGATTCCATACTCACATTGAGAAGGACTAAGTCTTGCCTATTCATGTCTTACTGGCCGACAGTGGCATCAGTAGGTTTTCCTAGATTTCTGTCATAAATATCCACTTTGTAATGTTTCAAATAAAAGTAGCTTAGAAACCTAGAGCACTTTTCTAGATTTTGGTGTGGTTTGACTTGCATTTCTAAGATTCCTTAGATAGGTGGAAAGTATATTTGAAATTTGGATGGAAGGTTATTGCATGATCGCTCCACCAAATCTTAAAAGTAGATATGATTCCAAGAGAATAGTAAAATGTGTTGTCTAATAAATGATTCACTTCTCCAAAATTTTGTATATAAGGAGATGAGAGGTTCATTTGAGGAAAAGGTGATTTGAGTTTGTAAGTCTGAGTCTTCTAAGCTCCCTTTCTTCGAGCTTTGCGTCTTTCATATAGGTTGCTTTGATAAGCCTATGTGATTCTAGCTCCGCTAGCACGAACCTAAAGTGGCAGAAGAATTTAGTTTCAGTCTGTCTATGTGTCTATTGTGAGAAAAGAGAAATCTATGCTCAAAGTCTGTATATCCATCCACTCTGTCTCTTTTAATATAAATCAGCTTCCGCATTTCATCTCTGAAAATTGTCTATTATCTTGTCTCTATTTTATGCTCTAACTATTTGGTTACTATTGTGATTGTCTAGAGTTCACTGGAGAGCTTTATGAAAGTTCACTGAGGAGATTACTAGAAGATCACTTAGGTCCTGAATAGTGTCCATGGTAAGTCCCGCTAGGCAGGTGGCTGCTAAGGAAAATTAGGAGTTGGACTGTTTGAAGACTCATGCTGGGATCTTTCTTGGGCTCACATAGGAGGTTTTTTGGGTTCACGCTGAGATCACAAAAGGAAGCAGTTGGCAAAGGCAGAAGTCTGAGACAATTTTTATTCAAGCTTCATTCTTCGTCGGAGGAAGCCTCTAAAATTATTAGTTAGTTATTAATATAAAATTACTGTAATAAGCCTTAATATTCTAGTCATTAATGTATATAAATTGATAGTGCAACTTCTTACAATTCAAGTTTTACATATGAATCATTGATAAAATTTATTAACCAATTACCCCTTTTCATGAAGAATTTAATGCATAAGTAATGAATCTTATAATCAAACATCCATGAATAGGAAAAACAAAATATCACAATCATGAATAAAAATCACATAATGACTTGCCAATAAAGGAGGCACAGACCCAACTAAAGACAAACTTAATTTCTCTACCACAAAATGAGAAGGTAGATGATATTTGGATCACTCAGCTAGAAGTAACCCTGCATTATCTTATTTACATGAGATGGGAGGAATTGTAGGTTTGAACGCTCGTGATATCACTAATAAACGAAGGTCATCTCTATCGGATTTTGGATAAATGTTTTTTGAAAAAATAGCTTAAGATGAGCGTTAAAGCGTCAAAATAACATCCACAAAATTTAATATATAATCATATTAAAACTAAACTTTATCATGCATTGATAGATTGTGTTCTTACGTATAAAGACTTAAGCTTAATACTTAACCTTAATCCTTCCCTTAATGTTTTTATTTCAACTACTCATAAAATGAGATGTTGAGAACAATGTCTCATACAAAGTTTAAATGAGATGTTAATGTTTTCATTTTAAGCTCTCAAAAACTGAGTTGTTAAGAGCAACTTGTAGACAAAGATAAAATGAGATGTTCAGCCCAAATCGTAGACATAGTTGTCTATATAGGGTGGAATTTTCTTTCTCCGGGTAGGTCATAATCATACAAAAGAGTCTTATACACCAATTTAGTTTATGTCTTAGTTGTAATCTTCAAAAATTCTATCCTATTATATATATATGAATGGATGATCCAACTTTTTTACAAAGCATGTATTTTCAAAATTTTAATTAATTAATTAATATTATAAATTTTGTTCAGAATTTGTCGGAAGAACCACAGTGCTATTGATAGCTTGTCGTCTACGTTTCAGACATTCTATTTACAGAAAGAAGACCCACACCGAAAAATACCTTCACGCCAGTTCCCATCACCACCCCAACTAAAAATTAGGAATTCTTAACACCTTATCCACTAGAGCCATAAGGATTTCAGATAAAGAACACCTAGAACAAGAGAAAAATCACCTTCACAAAATCTTTAAAAACATAGGTTACAAAGAAAAAGAGATTGAGAACGCAATAAGGAAAGCCCTAGAAAAAGAAAAAGAAAAAGAAAGTAACAAACCTCAACAGAGAAACAACCAAACCCCGAGCCTCACCGCCTACCTCCCTTACATCCAAGGAGTCACTGATAAAATCGCAAAAATTCTAAACAAGAAAGAGATTAAGACCTCATTCAGACCACTTAACACCATCAAACAGAAAATGAGATCTATCAAGGACAAGCTTGACCAACACAATTTCAAAGGAGTTTACAGAATAGATTGCTCCTGTGGAAAATGCTACATTGGAGAAACAGGTCGCTCTTTCAACACCAGGATTAAAGAACATAGTGCTCACATCAAGAACAAACGAACCTGGACCTCAGCACTAGCCGAACACTCTCTCACAACTAAGCATCACATATGCCTAAAGGACACCAAAATCATAGCTAAAGAAAACCATCTCCTTAAAAGACGAATTAGAGAGGCAATCAAAATCATCAAAAATCCCGATAACCTAAATAGAGACAATGGCCTAGAGATTAGCGAAAGCTGGATCCCACTCATTCGGAAAAGATAACTTTATTAACCTTACCCTCAGGACTCTAATACTTACACCCTCACCTTTTTTTTCACCTTAACTTAACCTAATACCTTATGATAATCCCCCTTGACATACATTAATATTATTACCTTTTTACATTTTAAACTTAACCAACATAATACTAATTAAAGTTAAACCTTTTGTTTCCAACTTAAATTAACCCTAAAATTGAACATCCTCTAACCTAGGGTTTCACTTAGCCGACTACTAATAAAACAGTAATAATATTAATGCTACCTCATCAACCTTAATTTAACCTATAATTAACATAAAATTAATATTAATAATATTAACACCATGTGGCTAACCATAAATTTAGCCTATATTTAACATAAAAATTTAATATTAATAACATTAACCTAAAATTAGCCCCTTTTTTAACCCTAGATTGCTAGTGTGCCACCTCATTAAATCAACCTTAATTTAACCTATAATTAACATTAAATTTAATATTAATAATATGTGACTAACCCTAAATTTAGCCTATATTTAACATAAAATTTATTAATAATAACATTAACCTAAATTTAGCCTATTTTTAACCCTAGAGTGCTAATGATGCTTAGTTAAATTAATATTAACAATATTAACATCCTCAAACCTAGGGCTTCACTTAGCCGACCACTAATATGACAATAATAACATTAATGCTACTAACCTTAATTTAACCTTTATTAACATAAAATTAATATTAAAATTAATATTAATAATAGGGTTAACCCTAAATTTAGCCTATTCTTAACATAAAAATTTAATTAACACCGTCGAGTTATCATTTTAATTCATTAATTAAATACCTATTTTGAAAAACCTCCCCAAACCTAGGGTTTCACTTAACTGACCTTAGTTTTCCACCCTCCTCATCACTATTTATTAAGGGTTCCTCTCTTATTTTTCCTCAGGCTTTTTTGTCCTGAAGATGGATCCTGTTGTGGATCTGAAACGTCGATGACAAGCTATCAATAGCACTGTGGTTCTTCCGACAAATTCTGAACAAATATCTCACCACAGAACCCTAAATGAGCACATTATAAATTTTATTGTTAATTAATTTTTTTTTACTAAATAAATAGAAAAATAATTATTTTTATTATTATTGTCTCCCACGTTTAAGCACTCTGTGATGTTAATGTCACCGGTTCGAAACCTGGGGGGAAAAAAATTCCATCCATGTTAAGGGTTGGTGTGGCTCATGTCGGGTGCGATCCATGGGTGATTTTGACCACTTACATGCCCATGAGTCGCTGTGTCCAATAGGTCACATATAAATTAGCAAACAATAATAATAATAATAATTATTATTATTATAAATGAGTGAGTATGATTTATTTATTTTTTTACAAATAAATTAATGGTATTAAAATTGTGTAGATTAATTTTTTAATTATTAATAATTAAATTAATAAAATAGGTGATATAAATTTAATATATAATTCAATTTTCAAATTTTGTATAGAAAAAAATTATTTATTTATTTTTTAATTTTAAATTTAATATTTTAGCTTTTATTTTTTTTAATTCATTAAGTTAAGTTAATAAATTAAAATGAAATGAGAAACATTTTTTGGTTATCTCATTTTTGAACAACCAAGAGAAAAAATGGTGCCTCGCCTCGCCAAGAAAGTTGTCGCAACAAACCCTACTCCCAAAAAGGAGAAAGCAGGAGGGGCTAAGTCCAAGTAGAGAACACCAAAGACTGAGCCAACACCCACTGTTGTTGTTGAAGCTGAAGCGTCGAAGCAATCACCGGCTAAAATAAATGGAATGAAGGCAGTGCCTGACACCGACATGGTCTTTATGGTGAGCCCAACCTAGAAGGCACATCAACAACATGTGAAGGAGGGTCCCAAGTGTTGGGTATATATTATATTATTTTCATGTGTGTGTGTGGGTGCGTTAGATATGACAACTTTGTTTAACGATCCCTCGTATTAGTGCTTTGCTTATGTTGTGTGCGTCGGGAACTTTCCTAGGGGGGTCCCAGGGGGGGCAGGTATGCCCCCCCCTGGTTACGCGTAGTGTTCAACAATGGGTAGTATCACGGGGCTAACGGGGTTGAGGGTAGTGCCCCCAAATCTTTTGGGGGCTTTTTTTGCTATTGTTAACGGATTTTGCAATTTTTAGCGGTTTTGTAAATTAATCTCGGATTAAGTGATTAGGGTTTTGGTATCTATGAAATAGCTAAAAACATTGTATATATATTGTATAGTGAATGATGAAATTCAATATAATTAATATAAGAATGGTTTTCTCGGTTGAGGGTTTCCGGTATAATATCTCTGTGTACTATGTGAATGAGTGTTAAGAACCAAATAGATCTACAAATATAATCACCACAAATACTGAATACACAATAGATCCAAAGAACAATATAGAAGAAAAACATCACTTTATTATATCAAACCCTTGAGGTAGGGCAACACCATACAATAGATCCTATTATGGAAGGGATCCTCTCTTGTTCACTTGCCTCTTCGAGGGGGCAACCTCCCAATAAGCTTCAGCTCCAAATACAATAATTCTCTTCATGTTCCATTACATTTATTAAACCCCTTTATATAGTGCTACCATCACCTAAGAACATTCTAGAGAAGGAATCTTCTAGAAGTAAAACCTTCTAAGAAGTCCTCTTACATTTATTATATCTAGTTACCCATTTATTATATCTAACTACTGTAGTCAGTCTTATTTAATAATATAGTGGACCTAGTCCACCTTACATTGAATGACCTCCACTATTATCACTATGGGCCCTCTGGGCCCCCCCACTACCTCTCTAGCTACCTTACATTCCATCCCCCTTATGAAAGTGTTGTCCTCAATGCTTGATGTACAACCATATACCAGGGTCCCATGGATAATTGTGAACCATAATGTTGAAGAAGATTGAGGAACCAAGGTCCCATGTAGAAAGTAAACCACCATGATGAAGTAGTCCAAACACCATTGTAAGCCCGGGTCCCATGTCCAAGTTCTCATGTGAACTCCCCGTGGAATATTTTGGAACCCAATAACCAACTCCAAATGATGCTCCAAAGACTGATACCTATCATGTGGATCTAAATAAGAAAATCCATCCACACAGTGGAAAAGGGTTGTAGCAGAATCTGAAAGGAATAATACCATTATAGAATATGCATAATGGACATTGGTAATAAGCATTGGCTCTCGATTTGTCACATTGATGCTCTCTATAGAAGGTAGATTAGAGTCATCAAATAAAATATGAAAATGGTTGTCATGCCAGAAATGACAACTATCGATATACCAATCATCACAATCTGCCTCAAAATCATACCAAGCATATATTTCTTGATTATATTCATCCTTGAGGCCCTCCATAAGAAATTTATCCTGCATGTTATTCAATGAATCTTGAATACTACTAAAAATATCATTGAGGCCGTCTGTGAGGCTATCTGTGAGGCTGGCTGTGAGGCCATGTACAAATGCATCCAATCTGTCATCCAATGTGTGAAACAATTGGGCTTTGAATGATTCAAGAATTTCTTTTAGGGTTTGAGAGGAAATATCCATCTGAGCACCCTATGAACTCTTGGGTTCTGCATCCGTCATGAAAAAACCCAAAAAATAGACCCAATAAGTTTTGGTAGAAAATCACGGCTTTCTCTGGAAAAACCATAAAAAATTGTTGAAGTTAAAATGCTCAGAAGTTAAAATGCTCATAACTTCACTTCCCGAACTCCGTTTTGGCTGATTTGTTTTCTGAAATTGGGTGAAATTGTGAGAGGAACTCAGATATATAATTTATTTTGTCAAATTCGACCTTCATATGCTACAAAAATAAAAAATAATAATTATCGCTGCCGTCTGTGGAAAAAATCCTGAAAATTTACAGATTTTAAAACTTCAATATCTTAACTTCTCGGACTCCGTTTTGGACTATTTGTTTTTTCAACTTGGGTGTTTTTCTAAGAGGAAATCATATCTACAAATATTTTCTACAAAGTTTGCACATAAATATACCAAAAGCTTCAAGAATGTTGCGGCCCTCTTTTTTCTTCTTTGAAAAAAAAATCTTCAAAAATAAAAAATATTTGCCCACAATGTCTTCCCAAGGAAAGTGCTCTGATACCACTTGTTACCAACCAAATAGATCTACAAATATAATCACCACAAATACTGAATACACAATAGATCCAAAGAGCAATATAGAATAAAAACACCACTTTATTATATCAAACACTTGAGGTAGGGCAACACCATACAATGGATCCTATTAAGGAAGGGATCCTCTTGTTTTCACTTTCCTCTTCGAGGGGGAAACCTCCCAATGAGCTTCAGCTCCAAATACAATAATTCTCTTCATGTCCCATTACATTGCTTGAACCCCTTTATATAATTCTACCATCACCTAAGATCATTCTAGAGAAGGAACCTTCTAGAAGTAGAACCTTCTAAGAAGTCCTCTTACATTTATTATATCTAATTATCCATTTATTATATCTAACTACTATAGTGGGCCTTATTTAATAATATAGTGGACCTAGTCCACCTTACATTGAATGACCTCCACTGTTATCATTATGGGCCCTCTGGGCCCCCCCAGTACCTCTCTAGCTACCTTAGAACCCAATATTGAATAAAGCACCACAACAGATATACAAGAACAATATGAGAAACCACACTTTATTATATCAAAACCCTTGAGGTAGGGAAACATTATACAATGGATCCTATTATGGAAGGGATCCTCTCTTATTCGCTTGCCTCTTCGAGGGGGCATCCTCCTATTGAGCTACCTCTCCAAATACAATACTTCTCTTCATGTCCCATTACATTGCTTGAACCCCTTTATATAGTGCTACCATCACCTAAGAACATTCTAGAGAAGGAATATTCTAGAAGTAGAACCTTCTAAGAAGTCCTCTTACATTTATTATATCTAATTACCCATTTATTATATCTAACTACTATAGTGGGCCTTATTTGATAATATAGTGGACCTAGTCCACCTTACATTGAATGACCTCCACTATTATCACTATGGGCCCTCTGGCCCCCCCGCACTACCTCTCTAGCTACCTTACAATGAGCCATTGATTAAATTATGTTTTTCTTAAGAATCTATATGCATTTCTTTACTTCACAGGTTTAAATATTACACCGAGAAGGAAACACAGCCAAACCCCACAGAAGAAGCCTTTGTCGAGCTTCCAACACCCCTAGGAGGGAAGAAAAAGATAATCTCATCGAGAAGCCTAGCAGTTGGCACAGTAGCAACAACAACAATGCTAGGGGAAAACCTAACACGAGAACCAACCACTTGGTCCCAGTTAAAAGCTGAGAAGGGACTAAGGGTGTGGCAAGTGCTAAACCCTAGACACTGACGCAGTCTTGATCTAAAGCATGAGAGCCATTTCACTTTAGGATACTTCAGGGACCTTCTCCGCCTAGGGGATTCGAACAAGAATCAAGCTAAGGGGGATACAAGTTTGAGGCTACATTCTCACTATCCTTCCAAGGCTAGCTCTGTGATTGAGGCAAGATTCCCTCTTTTTGTAAAGACCATCATTAGATCTTCACTCTGTTTGCAAGCCCAAGATTCATATTTCATTTATAAGCTCAAAACGCAAGTTCGCCAAGCCATAGGTATTCCACTTGGTTTTCAAAGACTAATATTTGAAGGATGATAGCTGGCGGATGGCTCTATGCTACAAGACTATGGAAATATTAAAAATGCAACCATTTCACTCATCTCTTGTCTACTTGGAGGAGAACCTTCCTTCAATCATCCAATCTCTTACAAGCATGCTGTGAAAGAAGGGATCTTTTCTCCTTCGGGATCCAAGGATGAAACTTCAGGAGAAAAGGAGATTTTTGGATCTACCTTCATTGTGGAGCAGTCTGCAGAACCCCCAATAGAAGAAGTCGAATATCCCCACATCTATGGCTATGCCTATATCTACCAAGAAAAATACCTCATTTGGTGCTTCAACGGACTTTGGCCCCTAGCCCCTACACTAAGAGAATGGATTAACAAGACTAGGGCGTCAGAACATGAGCTGTTCTTTTGCTCCAAAGGGTTCTTCATCATCAAATTTTCCACAGAAGCCTAACGCCAACGTGTGCTAGAGAAAGGTCCTTGGCTCTGGGGAAGATCTCATCTTTCCATGCAGAGATGGTTCCTTGAATTCAATCCACTGACCATGATAGCCATGCTTACACCAATCTAGGTAAGACTACCCATTTTGAACCTGCATTTTTATTCTCCTTGTTTTTTATCTTCCATGGGAAATACGTTGGGTAGATTTATCAAGGTAGAAACTGATTGAATATCGAAAGGCTTCATCACTTTCGCCTGCATATGTGTTGAAATTGACCTTAGTCAAGGGATTCTGGATAGGATCCTTATTGACTGGACTGAGGGAGATCTGTACACACAGATGGTCGATTATGAGAGCAATGCTTTCAGATGTCACTCTTCTTAGAAAACAGGGTACCTCTAGGAAATGTGCCCTTTATCCCCAACCCCTTCCTTGATCCCTGGAGCATGAAAAAGAGCCAATGGCTGGCAAGTCCCAATTTTTTACAAAAGCAACCTAAACCCTTCCTCTGACAATGAGAAGCATCACAAAGTTGCACCAACTCCTCTTCCTTCTACAACGCCTTCAGAGCCTCCAGCATTTGCTCAAAAACCAACTGTAGACCCAAAAAACCAGCCCTCGACTTCCACACAAACTCTTGAAGCTTCAAAAGTCCTAATCCCAATTCCATCAACTAAGTCTTTGCACCCACCCCTCAAAAAGGAGGAAACAATTGACACAATCATGGCCATAGCCCTGCCCCTCGGGACTGAGAGGCGTCCCCATGAATCAGACAATTCAAACAACGACAAATAAACACCCTATGCTTCAGTAGCTCAATATTATGGCTTTTCCTCAAATAATCTGTCTTTGGTGGGGAAATTTGTTGAGCCTATCAGCTCCTCTGGCTGGATTGATCTTCACAAGAAAAAATGCAGAAATGGACCTTCACAATGATCCAGCCCTTTCTATATTTCTTGTATTATTTCTTCTTGTATTGTGGCTCTCTTTTAGCAGTTCTCTCTCTGGGGGGTCTTTCCCACCAGCAAATCAGTGTATCACTTTGTACTTTCTACTAGATTGAGTAGAAGGATTCTCATCTAATTTACAAAAAAAAAAATGAAATGAGAAACTAATACTATATCTTTTATGATACCTTAAATATGTTAGGACTTGTTTTTCATCCTACTATATTTTTATTATAACAAAGATACAATTTTCAAGAGAAGTTATTAATAACTATTTTTTAAATTAAATTAAAGTTTGAAATGATTAAAGATATTGTTGCATGTCCCACAAACAAGGGGGTCTCATACACCAATTTGGTGTGGCTTGGTCGTGACCTGAAAAACATATTATTATTATTATTATTATTGATTTGTATTTCTATAGCCTTCATAATTTTGTCTAAGCTTTTTCTAGTTTCTTAAGATATGGATATTTAGAACTTTGGAATTCCCGTCACTATCAAACTCGGGAAAAATATGGTGTTCATCTATTCTTTTGGGAATGAATTTTTAGAAGTTTTAAATTCTCATATCTATCACTAAAAGGATCTCATAACCAACCCATGAAAAAGGTTGGGCTTCAACTAAAACCAATCCTTCAAAGGTTTAGCTCTAGAGATAGACTTTCTACCCTAATTAAGATTAAGCCTTAAGGTCATTGCAATTTTGCAACAAACATGTCAAAGGCATACACCAATGTATAGGTTTGTGTTATAACCAACACCATCATGATGTACATATCAAATATGCAAATCTAAGGTGGGATTGAGTAAGACCAACATCATCATGATGTACATATCATATATGAAAATCCAAGGTGGGATTGAGTAAGACCAAAAAAAATGAGAGAAGAATGTGTGGAATGGATTTAAGGAGGGAAACAATGTTTGGAATTCCAAAGTAAATCGAAATTAAAATGGGAGAAGCATTACCTCAACAAATGCTACCAATGAAATTTGGATTTTCATACCATGCAAGTGAAATCCCCTTACTCCATCTTGGAAGAATAGTACTCCATGATCAATGATGCAATTGTTTCTATAAAGTTCCAACTCATTCTTAGAGATATAAGTAAAGTGATTGATTCTTATCTCAAAAGTAGAGCCCATGAGGAATGGTTAGCTACCTTTCAAAAACATTGTTGGCCCCTGTTATCCCCCCATGACTAGGGGTAAGTAGAGGAGATCATGTCTCAGGACACACAATGGAGAACTTGATCCCCGACCATGATGATGATCAACATGTACACATATGGAAGCCTAACAACCCCCCTCATTCACCTTTACAACTACAGTTCAACAAAGGCTCATCACATTCAAGAAACCCATATTATGGGAGATAGTAAGCCATCATCACGCTGAGGTATGGTAGTCATTCTTTTATGAAAAGTATTTTGCATAATTTGTTGGGAATATTGATGAGGATCTTTGGTTAAAGTTGGATAATAGGTTGTTGGTTTGGGAAATTTTTTCAATTGTCTTATTTCACCTTGGTGGTCATATTTTGTGACCTAGTCTCGTGTTGTCACTGCCTGGGGAAAATGGGTAGAACTAGAGGGCCTTCCCAAGGGTAGCGTTCCCTTCCCCACCATACTTAATACTTTATTTCCTGGATCCTCTCATAGGGTGCTAAAATTTTACTATTGGTCATGGTTTATTATATCATGAGAAGAGGGTTTAAAGGCCTAGAGGTTGTTTCATAGCTTCTGCTAAAAGAATTAGAAACTAATTCTAAAGAAAGAAAGAACTATAAAACATAATCACTAATAAGATCCAGTAAAAACATGATCTCTACTCTTTCAGTTCCTGCCCCGGTCCCACATGACAATGCTAAATCATGAAACCTTATAAAGGAAGTTATCACAGAAAAATCGTATGCAACATTGCACACAATGGTTGAAGAAAGACATCAATGCGAGCAGGAATTGGTACACTTACAGCACCAAAATACATCAAAAGGCACAAAAAATATACACTTGGTCCAAAAATTGAAGTGCACAAATTTGAAAAAGGGAGCATGCACACAGTGTAAAGAATGCACGGGATAACAGATCCCTCAGCGTGCACTATGTGCAAGATGTGTGACTGTCTATGAGAAAATCCACACACTCCTCATGAATGACAAATTTATGAATCTTGTTGGCCTCTAAACCACTTCTAGTTCGACCCCCAACCCAATTTGATACTCAGATCTAAGCGAAATCTAGTTTTGAGGCTAATCAAGGGCTAGGAAGTGCCCTAAAAGGTTCTTTGTTCACACTATGAACTAGTTATACATTATCATGAATGGACACTATAAATATGTGCCGTGGGTGTGCTAGAAAAATAATAACTTCAAGTTATTGCTATGCTGCATCATTTTTTCTTTGATAATACACTTTTCTCTCTAAATCATTCAAGCACTATAGCAAGGGCCATTCCACTCACCTATTGAGGGAAATGACATTGTATTTATGTTGGAAGATTTTTTGTTGTCATTGATGTCAACCCTAGTCATGGGTTTTGGACCGCAATATTGATAAAGTTATTTGGACATGAAGGACAATGCACATGCATATACAACACCCATGAATGGATAGTATACATCATGTTATTTCTAGTGGTATGTTTAACATCACATGGATCCTCATGGTTGAGGAGAAATGAATTTTTGAAGATGACAAAGTAAATTGAAGAAGGAAGTACATGTAGGCCCTGAAAATAATTAAAGAAAATAATTACAAAATAAGAAAGTGTCAGGTTAGCCCTAATGTTAAAAGGAAGTGACATAAATGGTATAAATTAACATCATTATACATTCATTTGATACAAGTCGAATTTCTGAGGTAATAAGAAGAAAAGAAGGCCAGATTTCAAGGGATGATGAAGTCTTTTGGTGATGTGTTCTAAGGTATGTTATTTTCAGGTAATCTTACCATTTTTTCTATAACTTGTTTTCTAGAAATATTTAGATGCTGAAATCACTATGGTATTGACATGACATATCAAGGTACCTCTGGTAAAAATTTTAGCTCTTGATTCTCTATAATTATGGAGATACACTCTATGGAAGATAGGGTTTGTGACCAGTCCTAAAGCTATTCAATAAATAGGTGTTCCAGGTAAAATAGTCATAACGTTTTCATACAAAATCCAAATGTAGTGTTACCACTTCCATTGGGAAAAGTACAAACTTTGGTTTCTTGTGTGTGAGTTTCAAAATTGGATCTTAAATATTGAGCGTGGGGCATGTTGTACAAGGTGGATCTTCTGAACAGACCAAAATTGAATAAAGTCTACCATTCTTTCTATAACCTCTTTTTAGGGAGGATTCAAGGAGTGAAAATTGGAGGAGTTTCAGAGAATACATTGAGTAATATTATCTACAGGATCAGAGTACTCTAAGAATTGAAGAATTGCAGAAATTGAAGAAGTCTCAAGAAGCATTATCAAGTTCTATGTGATAATTGGTTGATGGTGATGATTGAATGTAAAGTTTTATTATCTTTCATACATTCTTAGGTGGAAGGAAGGGGTAAGGATGGAGAGGTCAACTCTCTCTTGATATTGGAGGATTTTATCTTCCTATTGGAGGTTTATCCTTCCCTCTACATTTGGAAGTTGTAGCTACCTTTGGAATTCATTACTCCCCTTAAACAATAAACTATTGATTATTTCTCGTATATTGTGCATGGTGTATTATGGTGTATTGTTGTAACTCTTATACTATTCTTTATTTCTCATTGGATATAGTTGAATGGTTTAATTATAAGTTGAAAAAGGTTTTAAATTGTACTTGATACTGATTCACCCCCCTCTCAGTATCAACAATTGGTATCAGAGCGGGTTA
>JZKD02S0322730.1:599956-618897 GCA_000966675.3 Picea glauca
AGGGGAAAGACCTAATTTGGGAGATAGTCCCCCAAGCCATTACTCAAATCCCCTTCTTTTACCCCCACCTAGAGTCCAAGAATTCCAGGTAGATGCTACCCTCATGCTTCCCAACATGGTTCTTTCCATCCTTTTATGGTATCCCCATCCACCATCCATGGTTCCTATACCATCTCTTCCTCCTCAAAAAGAGGGATTACCGATGCAGATACCATTACAGGCTCCTACCAAACCACCCTCACCCCCAAATAGAGGAAACACCACCACCACTAGGGGAAGACAAAGGAAGAACAAGCCCATAGCTCTGCTACCTCCCCGAGCTCAACCTCCTTACGCCTTATGTGAAATAGAAGGACACCCCAAAAACATATTTCCTACTCTTCCTGAGTTACACAATCTTATCAACCTCCCCAAAACAACCCCATTCCTTACCACTCCACCAAGTACTTTTGTTATTACTACGGAGTCCTCAACCACACGCAAGAAAGGGTTACGGACCAATTTATTTTCTAACATCTTCTCAAAGTATGACCATCAGACTCATCATTTCCTATATCTACCTAAATTCTACCAAATATTAGCCCCAGTATGCCACAACTCCTTGCCTGAGCCCCCGTAGGCCCTCCCTATTGCTGCTTACATCATTGACATTCATTATGTCTCTTTGTTAGGCTCCACGCGAATGAGATACCATCCCTAGGATCATGACATTTGGTTTATGAAAAGTGAGCCTTCACACCATTGACAAGATATCCCTTATACGTCCTCATCAGCCAAGGACAATAACACTTACCCATTAACGGTACCCCCTGCCATCTTCCAGGATTCCCTATCTTCTCTCATTTTCCACTGTGACGAATATATCTTGGAGGAATTGACCACCCCCGATTTCCCATGGAATGTACTCCATCATAAATCACTTTTCCTCTCACACAAGGCCTTTCATGCTCCTACCCAAGCCTCTCTGTGCACAATCAAAACCAAGGATTTCATTACTCTAGGGCATATTCACTAGTTCAAAAACCATATCCCTACCCTTGATTATTTTGAAGAAGGAAACATGGCCAACATCTCCCCCATAGTCAAAATTTACATTTTGATTAAACCAACCATCATATTAAAGATCACCATTGGTGTTGCATGCTCCCTTGAATAAATCATTGCTTACAAAGCTCTCTTTCAGGAATACTGGGATATTTTTTCTTGGTCATATACAAAGATGCCTAGCCTCGATCCTTCTATAGTCGAACATTGAATTGACACCTGGTAGAATATCATTCCTGTTCTTCAAAATCAATGCCCCCTCCACCCATCCAAATATGTGGATATCAAAGCCAAAATTGACAAGTTATGCATTGTTGGTTTCATTTACCCCATTGTGTACACTTTGTGGGTCTCCAACCCCATCCTTGTTAATAAAAAACATGGAACTATTTGTGTCTGCATAGACATTCGTGATCTCAACCATGCTTGTCCCAAAGAAAACTTCCCAACCCCTTTCATTGACCAAATAATCAATGATTTTGTCATCCATGAGGTACTTTCCTTTATGGATGAGTTCTTTGACTATAATCAAATTCGAATCCACCTAGAAGATCAGTACAAAACTTCTTTTACATCCATTTGGGGTACCTTTTCTTATCGCGTCATGCCTTTTGGACTCAAAAGCATTGGTTCTACATTTCAATAGGTGATGGCCTATGTTTTTTATGATCTAGATCACATCATCCTTGCTCATTTGGATGACCTCACTACTTGATCCAAAAAGAAAACCCAACATTTAGATGACTTACACATCGTTTTCCAGCAATGTTGTCAGTATAATATGCTCTTGATCCCCCTCAAGTGCATATTTTTTGTCATAGCCGGATGCCTCCTTGGGTTCATTCTCTTCCAACACAACATCATGGTGGAGCCCCTCAAGGTCCAAGCTATTACAAAGATTCCACCACATATTAATTTACGTCAACTACAGAGCTTATAAGGCAAAGCCAACTTTGTATGTCGCTTTGTCCCAGACTATGCTACTTGTGCACATGGCTTTTTCTGCCTACTGTGACATGATATCCTATTTCTATGGGACAAACATGCTCAAAAAACTTTTGATGATTTAAAATCCACCCTATCCAATGCCCCTTTGATTATTCCCCTAAACTATGATCGTGATTACATCTTGTACTTATCATCCTCAACTATCTTAGTTCTAGGAGTCCTCATCCAATTAGGGGATGATGGTTGTGAACTTGTGATTTACTAGATTAGTAAAAACCATTCAAGGACAACCTTGAAATATAATCATGATGAGAAACTGACTTTAGCAGTCGTCCTCGCAGTCCAAAAACTACGACATTACATTTTTCTCCGAACTACCAAGGTCGTAATAGATTGCAACCCTACATAGTACTTTCTTAGTCGTCGATAATTTAATTGCAAATTGGCCTGATGGATCATTACCCTCCAGGAATACGATCTATAGTTCTCTACTCCAAAAAGAAAGAAATTTCCTATCCTAGTCGAACTCATTACGGATTTTCCCTTGGATGCCAAAGCTTCCCCCATCAATGAGGATTTCCCCAATGAATACCTCTTCATCATCCCCTCTGATGACCCCTGGTATGGTGACCTCCTTGTCTACCTTTGTACACATAAGTTTGGGTCTCATCTCTCTATAGATGATCATTGACAAGTTCTCCACCATGCCCCTCGATACCTCCTCATCTAAGACATTCTCTATTGACGCGGGGTTGATACCATCCTTCAACAATGTCTTACCATCAACGAAGCCAACATAGTCTTTAATTATTTCCACAACAGTGCTTGTGTTGGCCACCTCTCAGGTATGTCTACCACCCAAAAAATCATTCCAGCAGGGTGCTTTTGTCCCACTTTGTTTCATGATTGCATCCACATTGTCAAGTGATGTGACAAATGCTAGCTTTATGCAAACAAAGCATGAGATCCACCATCTCTTCTACACCCAGTCATCACAACCGACCCCATATGTAAATGGGGCATAGACTTCATGGATTTCCATCCTCCATCCAGTAATGGACGTAAGTACATTTTCATGGAAGTGGATTATTTTACCAAATGGGTCGAATCCATGGCCGCATTAAACAACACTACTGACACAACAACACAATGTTTCTTCAACCATGTCATTACCTAGTTCAGAGTCCCACAACAGTAAGTTTTATATCATGGTAAACATTTTGAGAATGAGATATTTGCAGAACTCTCCGCAAAATTAGGCTTCACCCATGATTTTTCCTCCCCATACTACCCTCAGTTCAACGGGTAGGTCGAGGTTGTCAATAAAGTCCTTGAAACCATGCTACAATGTACCGTCAACAAACATAATACCAAATGGCATCATATGTTGTTCTCCTCCTTATGGGATTATCACACAAAAGTCCAAACTGCCACTGGTTTTACACTGTTCCACCTCATCCATGGGATTGAACCTGCCCTCCCTATCGAGTGAAAAATACCCACGTTACGCACTACCATAGATCTCTTACCTGAAACTGCTCCAATGGAGCAACTCCTACTGACCTTAAAGTCACTTGATGAAGACTGTTTATCTTCATTACAACACAATGAGGCAGCTAAAAGATAGTCCAAAGCCACCTTCGACTGTCATGTCAACCTTCCCTCATTCAATGAAGGTGGTCTTGTTTTAGCCTATTATATTGACCACGACACTCTAGGCCATGGGAAATTCGAGTCATTATGGCATGGCCCCTTCATCATCCAACATTGCCTCACTAAAGTCGCCTACATCTTAGCATCTATAGAAGGCTACCCTCTTAAAGAACTTGTCAATGGGTTGTACTTAAAGATGTTTTACTCCTAAGCATAGCCCCCTACCTTAGGTTTCTCTTTGTACAAATTTGTATATTTTTTAGTCTTCTTTGCTGCCACTACTACTAGTGTTTGATCTATCACCCATGTTATTGACATATGCATCATCCATCAACCTATCACATCAGTTATGCTGACAGTGCCAGGTGTTGGACCCAGAATCTCACTTTGGCCACTTGGGATATCCATACCCCCTCACATATCCTACTCCACTCTAGTGGCATATGTTTAGTCCTGACCAAGAACAACCAAGCTGAATATGACACCGTCATTGGTCTCCTTGCTGAGTCTAGTCACCACCTATTAATCACCTTAGTATTCTATTATATTCTAAGCTTGTTGTCCTACAACTCAACAACATGTATCATGTTCACGATCCTTGCCTCTTTCACAAATATATGCAAGTTAGACTCCTATCTCACAACTTTGATTCCATCACATTTACACATATTCCAAGAAACCTCAATCAAGTAACATATCACATGGCTAACCTAGTATTAGATTGGCATTCATCACATTAAAAAACATCATATACACATCATCATACATTTGTCAACACATAAAATATACATCATACCTCATAAAACAAAAAACATAAAGACATACATGATCAATGTATCCATCATATATATATATCAAGGTCATAAATGTTTTACAAAAATAAATATACAAATGCACGTAGGCTCATGAGTCCCCTCATCCCTATGAGTACAAAATGTGTATCAAATACCCTATACAAAAATCAGGCTCCCAAACTCGTACATACAAAAATCATCACTCAGGGTGCCCCAGAGCTCCCCCCCCAGGTCCTATGTTAGTCAGAGGTGCCCCATGAGCTGGGCACCCTCCATCTCCAAGAGGCAGTCGACTAGTCATTTTTGCCCCCACCACTATTGCTCTATGAATCAATGTCCTCCACTCTCTTGGTACCCCCACAAACTGGTTCAAGACCTCTTTGTCCTAGATGTGGGCCCATATTCCCTCAGTAACACCTTGAAGGACTTGCTCAAGCTATTTACATAGATCCTCTAGCAGGGCCCTGACATCTCCCTAAAGATCTCTAGTCGGTCCTTCACTGATGTCATCTCGTTGATGCCTCTACTAGCCCTCGACTCTACAGGATCTCGTCAAGACGACTCCCATCAAGTCAGCTCCCCGATAACCTCTGCCTCTCATCCCCGGGGTCCAACATCTACAAAAAAATACCAAATATAATTTCAACATTCATATATATGTCTAATAAATTTTATCTACCAAAATCACAAAAACAGATACAACACATACCTCTCTACTCCTAGTCCTCCCCAAGAGGTAGAACCATGTGTGGATCCTGTCGGAACTCCATACCTGCATATGGATATTTAAGAATCACCTATGACATCTAGTGCCACAATCAAGCCACCATGGAAGTGAAGTAATGGACACCTTCCCCTCATCCATGCCGCTCCAATACATGTGCCCACTAAATCAATCCTAGCTCTCGTCACCCTGTTGGCCCTAAAATAATCTGCAAATGCCATAGAGGCACCCTATCCAAAAACCAGGCCACTAACAAAGACCCAAATGCAAAGTCACTGGAGTCAGTATAATGACACTGGTTAATCTGGGATATCATCTTGGTGTGCATCATCACACCCCATGAAGAAAGGTCCCCATCTAGAACCTCCTATATCACCCTCAGCTGACCACTAGTGATCCATTGAGTACCTAAGGATTCTTATATCCTCACCACCATGGTCGTGATGCACTCAATAAATAAGTCATCAATGGCCTCAATATGGATGATCGAACCCAACATTGGGTTCATCCCATAACAATGTTGATCTGCCCTGGTCTCCACTCAATCCTCCCCTGACAGATGGCGATGGATGGCTAGTTCCCTCCTACGAAATTGGTGCCCCGCCAAAAGTTACACATCCTCTATCGTAGAGAATGTCAATTACTCCTCCCTCACAATGAAGCATTGCAGATCAATGCTCCACATCCTAATAAGAAACTGGAGCAGGTATTCCTAGGACCGTATAAGGGGGAAGTTGAAAAACTTGAGCAACTTGCAGGCTTTCAAGTGTGTACATATGCCTGTTTCCACCCTCGCATTCTCTTGTAACTAGTCCTAATCCCACTCTTCCCGATGGATTGACATCGTTCTCTAGAATCTGTAGATCACATGTATCCACCCATAAACATATGATCAACCACATCATCCATCAAAAAAGAATAAATATCCAACAAAATACACCACTAAGTCTGCACACAGTGCGTGATTTTTCCCCATACACTTGTGCATCAATGCACGATTGTTCTTCAAATAACCACACACTTATGTGCAACTATATCTCTCATAGTCATGCAGATATGTGCAATTGTCACTCATACAAGCACGCATCCCATGCGTGCCTGTCTAGCCAACCCATATGTCCACATGTGTGGTTGTCTCAAGGACAACCACACATTATGCGTGCATTTCCTCACCACAACCACACACTCGTCAGTGCATGAATGTCAAGGAAAAACCTTCACATAATGTGCAGGAATTTGATTTTTACCCATGCACACGTGCATGGTTATTCCCCCTTTTCCCATGCACTTTTAGGCCCCTACCCTTAAAAACCCCTTGTATGGCCCTCCGTACATCCTTTACCCACAATCTATCAATTTCACAATGTGCAGGATGATAGGGCCACTAAACTATCTATCACTGCTCCTGGATCGATAGCCCCATGTTCTCGTAGTCTTGAAATATCCTCATAGCTCTCTCGTGATCTCAATAATAGTGACAGGTACAAATGAGGTGGAATTGTGGGCCCACCATCAATATATAGCCCCCTTTTCCCAAATTCCACACTATGTAACAAGAGCCCAGAGCCTCTATTTTTTTATCTGTTCTCAATGAAGATATCCTCATCCTGCCATCTACACATTCACATTCCACAGGTTATCATCTACAATTGGCCCCAGAGGAGCATTTTTTTCACACCACGTTTAGGTACGCATGCTCACTTTCAGATTTATCAAATAGTTGTTATATGTTATTTATCATCAGATATTGTTCATGCTGGGTATTTGGTTTTCATGTGTGCAGGTACTTGTTCAACAAGCTTTACAACCCCTTTAGGTATATGCTTGACACTGGCATGTAATTATTCCCTCTATAAACCAATTGAATATCCCAATCACACCCTCTAACATTTGCCTTTAGGATCCCTACATTCAACTCTGTATTATTTCTTCCTCTTCCACCATTTGATACTGTCATCTGATAGCACTCTCCCCTACATGAGTTGTCCCAATTCATAGTTCCCCTCATCAACTCAAAACTCATGTTTATTTCACCCCCTAGGATTGGGAGTCTCGATAGTATTTTTCACTTTCGAGACTGAACCCTATACTTATTTTCATCATATTGCTAAGCTTCCCAATGGACTCCCGAATCATATCATCCTACACTTGGTTCTATTCACTACACCCCCATAATTCCATTAGCCCTCCATCTCATCCACCATCAGTTTTCCCATTTTCATAGTTTTTTCCATTCACTTACCTAATACAAAAACCAACCCACCACTAGTTATCTTTCACAAACGTGTGCTCTAAATAGGCCAAGCCATATTTCACTGGGGCACCTATTTCTGTATCTATATACTCAACCCCAATTATTCTTTATTTCTTTGGTAATTATATAATGCCCTTGTTTCTAGCATACACATATATTTTTAGTCATGATCCTCGTCGACCTTATTTTACCCGACAAAGCAAACCATGTCTCCCTTTGTTGGGGCATCCACCCTTTTTTCATACATACATTGTTAACAAACCCCAATTATCCCAAGTCCATGTGCCCATAGTCTCTAATTTTTCCCACTTTGTTAGCCTCTGACACAATTTAACCTCATATCTAGTCGTCCCCCTAACACCAGATTCAGTTTTACGGTTGTTTCCAGTCATCCTTCAAATACCCCAACCAAGGGAAGTATTAAGTCCCATAGAATCTTGATTTCATCCATGATTCCTCATCAGTACCTGATATCATCTATTACTCAGTGGATTTCAAGAATCCCTTTGATTATTGGTGTCGTGTTTCCCTTTCTATTGACATCATCATAGTTTCCAGAAGGGAAATAGTATCTTGACTCTCATTACCTTTTCAATGAGGAGTCTCAAACGACACAAAGAGAATCATCATTTATTTCTAATTCTATTGACCCCCATAACATTTGACTTCAACAAGCTTTCATGTTACAATGGGTCTTACTATGTGACCATTGCAGTTTTCATACCAGCCAAAGACCTATGAATTTGTTAGGCCATCAATGCCTACGAGTCATCAACACTTCTTATAGTCATCCTTTACTCACTTCAGAGCCCGTTCACCATTCAGAATTGTCATCTTCCATTATCAATTTCCCCTGAGGGCACTGTGGTTATCTACATCATCATACCTCTTCAGTTACAGTTAGACATTTTGGTTTCATGACATGAGCATGGGGCATGCCCACCTCGTTTGTACACAGATTTTATTTTTTCCTAGAGAAAGGTTTGGGTCCCATAATTTTCCCTCTCCCTCTGACGGATCACTCTTGTTGTTCCTCTCCTGACTCTTCCTTATAATGGTAGTCTCAGCAAAAGATACATTGATGTATTTTGGCTATACGTATGCTCCTAACCTCACACATCACGGGTCATCTATTATCACTGAAAAATCAGGTGCAACATTGCACACAATGGTTCAAGAAAGACATCAATGCTAACAAAATTTAGTACACCCACAACACCAAAACCCATCAAAAGGAAAAAAAAATGTACACTTGGTCCAAAAATTGAAGTGCACAAATTTAGCAAAGGGAGCATGTGCAGAGTGTGCAGAATGCATAGGCTAACACATCTCTCAACGTGCATCGTGTGCAACATGCACAACTTTATACGAGAAAATCCACCCAATCCTCATGAACGATGCATTTATGTATTTGGTCGGCCTCTCAACCACTTCTAGTTCGACCCGCAATGCGTTTTGACACTCAGATGTGAGAGAAATCTAGCTTGGAGGCTGGCCAAAGGTTATGAACTGGCCTAAAATTCCCCTTGTTCACACTATGAACCAGTTGTATATTTCCATGAATGGACACTATAAATATGTTCCATGGGTGTGCTAGAAAAATAATAACTTCAAGGTATTGTTATGCTGGAAGAATTCTTCTTTGAGAATCCTCTTTTCTCTTTGAATCATTCAAGCACTATAGCAAGGACCATTCCACTCACCTCTTGAGGGAATTGCCATTGTATTTCTTCATCATTGTCAGTTGCCATTGCATGAAGAGAAGAGATATCTATTAGGGATCTCAAGATCCCTCCCAAGGAGGAAGAGGGGATTAATAAGTCCTTTCATTTCTCTATGGTGTCTAACCTATCAATATATTGATCCATTGATAGCTATATATTGGTCATTTTTTGTTTTTCATGGTTCTAGTTCTTGCAAGCTTCTCCAACATTTATTGCTTAGTTGTTTTTAGTTTTTATTTCCTTGTTTCATGTGTATTTCGTTATTTAATCAAATCACAAACCTATGTCTTGCTTAGCTGACTTGACTAAGCATGCAAGTGTTGTGTTTTTTATCACCCATGTGAAAAAACCAACACAACAAAGGGGACTTGCAAATATGATAAAGGGATTGGAAAGATGAATGATAAAGGGGTTTGGGAAAAATAACATGTAAATTTTTCGATAACATAGGTATTCCAACAGAGGACAAACACCTTCAGTAAACACTCACACAACCAGATCAAAGATAAACACACTAATTTTTTGACGTGGTAAAACCCCCACAGGGAAACATCCATAGCCCCAACAAATGTGACAACTTGGAGCAGTTTATTAATGCAAACAAAAAATATTACAAAGAGATTTTACAAGAGAGTTTCTCATAATATATCATTGGAAAATGACCCTCCATGCTATTTAAATAGATATCATGGACCAATCGGGTGTTAATCCATGGATCAATGGTCATTAATATCGAGGAGAATATGAACCGTCAGATCACTCTATGTTGAGAACATATCGTGACCGTCGGATTTCCTAACTACAAATGCATACTAATGCATACTAAAGAAACACATTTTTACCTAAAAACACATTAGACCAAGTAGATATGAACTAACTCTTAAGTGTATAAATATCCTAACACCCCCTCTTAAGAAAATCTCGGGATAGGATCGAAGGATTTACAATAGTGACACAATAGAAGGAAGGAGGCATTAGAGCCTATCCCCCCTTAATGACCTGCAGTAGACTTCTAATCATTAGGGTAATCCGCCCAATTTTCATCAGTGAAACCAACCAATAAAGGATTCCCCCCTGAACTGTAATCTATCCTGAACTGAATTGTACCATAGACATAAAGAAGTGTCCTTTTAGTTTCTTTCCAATGGCTTTCATGGGGTGTTTGCATATACCAAGAAACAAGACCATCAACGAAGGAAAGATCAGGATGGGTATGAGACAAGTATAAGAGGCTACTAATTAACTAACGATATAGGGTGGCATCAATTCAGGAGAAGTATAGGTGGCAATAAGCTTGACTCCATACTGGAATGGAGAAGAGTATGGTTTACAATAGTCCATGTGAAAGCAACAAAGAAGGTCACAAGCATACTTAGATTGGGAAAGAAAAATTCCTTCATTGGTTTGCAAAACTTGGAGGCCAAGGAAATAGTGAAAAAAACCTAAGTCTATCATTTGAAATTTCTTTTTAAGGTTGGTTTTCACATGGTTTAAAAGTTTCGAGTCACTACCAGTAAGGATAAGGTCATCAACATACAGGAAATAAATTATGATACGGCCTCCTATGTTCTTCGTATAGACATTAGGATCAGAATGGCATCTAAAGAATTCAGTGTCAATAAGAAATTTGTTCATTTTGTCATACCAAGCTCGAGGAGCTTGCTTAATACCATAACTAGAATTTTTAAGGTGACAAACAAGGCTAGATTCATTCTGGACATAGCCAGGAGGTATTTCCATGTATATTTCTTCTTGCAAATCTTTGTGCAAGAAGGCGAATTTAACATCCATCTGATGGACCTCCCATTTATCTAAGGAAGCAAGGGAAACAAAAAGGCAGAACGAATTCATTTTTTCTACAAGGGAAAAGGTTTCATTATAGTCAATTCCTTCAACTTGGGAAAATCCTCTGGCAACTAACCAAGATTTGTGTCTTTCAACACTTACATATGATTCATACTTATTTCTATAGACCCATTTACATATGACAAGTTTTCTTCCTTTTGGAAGAGGTACAAGATCCTGAGTATCATTTTCCATTAAAGAACAATATTCTTCATTCATTGTTGTATCCAAATATGGATGTCCTGAATATTCTGCAAATTTCTCTAGATCACGAGTCTTTGAAACTTGATCCAAAAGAGAAGAGGCTCATTGGAACTGTGAACATGTTTGACATTGAT
The DNA here is from genome assembly GCA_000966675.3 of Picea glauca. Taxonomy (NCBI): domain Eukaryota; kingdom Viridiplantae; phylum Streptophyta; class Pinopsida; order Pinales; family Pinaceae; genus Picea; species Picea glauca. The sequence goes on from JZKD02S0322730.1 coordinate 611,281, forward strand.
CAGAAGGATCATCGACAATACCACTAGCTTCTTCTCCTATTGAATGGACCCAACTAGGAAGCAATGGAACTGGTGTTGTTTCAGGTTAAAAGGGCTCATATAGAGGAAGGTGAGCAGGCGAAGGTGGATTTTCATCCTCACTTTCATCATTTGAAGAAGAAACCAAAATAGGAATAGAAGAATTCACAAACGCCGAAGATAGCTCGTAGGTTGAAGAAGGCACAATCGTCAAATTAGGCTTGCATACCAAGTGACTTTTATCAAATTTAACATCTCTTCTAATAATAATTTCATTACAATGTGGTTGAAGAAGTCTATAACCTTTGACATCTTCAGAATAACCAACAAATATACACTTCTCACTTTTAGGATGCAATGCTTTCCTTTTCTCACTAGGAATTTGAGCCCATGTTGTACTACTAAATACACGGAAGTGACTTACATCTGGTTTAATTTTAGTCCAAGCTTTTTTAGTTGTTATATTTTTAAGAGCCTTTGTAGGAGTGCGATTTACTATATAATTTTCATAGTCGATTTCTTCCACCCAATACTTTATACTTAATCCCTTAGATTGGATCATACAATTAGAAATTTATTTTAATGTGCGGTTCTTTCTGTCAACAACACCATTTTGTTGTGGTGTATATGGAACAATGTGTTGCATTTAGATGCCCTGTGTAGTGCAATAACTTGTAAAATTATTGTTCACATATTTGTCTCCATTATCTATTCTTAACTTTCGAATTTGATGTCTAGATTGCTTTTCTACAAGGGCCTTGTAGGCAAAAAACTTCACTCTTAAGTTTTAAGAAGTAAATGTAAGTACATCTGGAAAAATCATCAATGAAATTTAGGAAACACTTGCACCTAGAAAAATAAGGAGAAGAAATTGGACCACACAAATCACTGTGATCAAGTTGCAAAGGGCCCGAGGCGTTCCAAGAGGCACGTTTTTCAAAATTTTCTCGATGATGTTTTTCGAGAACAAAACCGGCACAAAAACCATCTCTGCATGAAACATGAGGAAGAGAAGTCACCATCTGTTGATTGCATAGTTGTTGCAATGAGAGATAGCTTAGATGAGAAAACCAATCATGCAAAAGTTTGTTCTAGTCATCGCTATGAGCAACAAAGATTGATGAAAAATATGATGACCCAACATTGTAAAACTTGTAAAACTTGGTAATATCATCAATAATTCAAGTTGCAAGAACATGCTTAGGATATTTTAGATCCTTGATTACAAGTTGGTGAGGTGAAAACTCTACGATTGTACCTTCACCCAAATGAGTGATTTGATATATTGATAGAAGGTTACAATAAAGACTTGGAACACATAATACATCATTGAAATAACCATTATCTACTTGAATTGTTCCAGATCCTACAACACTAAGATATCTATCATCACCAACAAATATTTTCTTGGTGTTACATTCATTTACAATAGAAAATATGTCTTTATGCTTAGCCATATGATAAGATGCTCTAGAATCAATAAGCAACTCATCAAGAGAAGAAGTAGAATTTGTATTGAAGGAGAAACCAGAAGAAAAAAGTGCATGTCCATGAGAAGAAGAAGAAGAAGTAGAATCAATATAGATGTTTTGCTTCTTCATATCTGCTTCTAAAGATGCCATCTTATAGAAAAATTTAGACTCATCATGACCATATTTATCACAAAATTTGTCTTGTATGTCAGTCTTCTTATTTTTATAATTTTCTCCTTTGTCACCATTAGGAGATGAATTTGTTTGAGTGGGTTTGGCACCATTATGTTGCTTTTTGTTGTAGCAAGGATGTTGCTTCTTAGGATACTTGGGTTTATCTTTCTATTGGGAAACTAAGGATTTGTTGGAGGTACTTGTAGTGTTGATCACTCCAAGTTGTATAAGATTATCTTCCTTTCTAATCAAAGAAGAACAAAAGGACTCAAGAGTGAGTATTTGATAAGATCTCCCTAAAGCCTCTCTGATGGCATAAAAGCTGGATATAAACACATAATATGCACTACCTATCTTAGAAAGAATAAGATAGATGCAACGCTCTTCCTCCATTTTTATCTCACATTCTTCACATAAAATTATGATTGTTTTAAACTTATATAGATAGTCTCCAAGGCAAGAAAAATCATTTGGACTTAATCTTAGCACTTGATTTTCTAACTATTGTATTCAAATAATATTGAGTTTACGAAACACAGCTTCAATCTTTTCCCAAGATTCATCGGGGTCATCAATTTCTTTAAGGTGGAACCTTAAATCATGAGGGATGGACATTCCGATTAGTCCACATGATTCGTCACTCCTATTATCCCATTTGACTTTCTTATCAACATCAGTGGGTCCTTGGGAAAAGTTGCTTTATGAAGTGACACACTTTTATAAAGAGAAGTGGGGATCACTTTTACAATGAAGTTACTTTATAAAAGAAAAGTTGCATGAAAAATAAATAACTCTAAAATAAAATAGTAAAGCTACTGATAGTAATTCACTTTTATACTTGAAGTGAAATACACTTTACAATTTGAGCATGAACTTCTTCAAAAAATGTAACAAAAAGAGAGACTTGAACTCAAGACCTTTTACTTAATAAGGAAAATTTTAGCCAAATGGTCTAGCAAAACATATTGTATTGTTTAGAAAGAGGATTTTTGTTGTTTTTTTGTTGAAGATGACCTTGGAGATCATGCAAAAAAAAACCTTTTTTCACACAAGAAAAAAAATTTGCTTCTCTATGACAACAAGGGTGAGATTCGAGTTTGCTTACCCAAAAGATAAACCTTTTCCTATATGTTTTTGATTTGTTGAGATCGCATACAGCAAGGGGAAAATACAATACATAGATATGAAAGAGTAGCAACCCGGAAACAAATAATATAAAACCAAAATAATACTCTACAAAAATTTTAAAAATGTGTATTCAGGCTTTATACCTCCGGATCTCACTGAAATGGTCGTATCTTGGGAAAGTAGAAACCTTTTGGAGTGAAACTAAAAGTGTTCCTAACTTAAATTAACAATCCAGATAAAGTGGAACAATATTATCAGCCCAAAAATTTATGAAAATGACAGAAAACGAAGATGGGACAACTCGGCTTCATGATCTCGATCTACAACAGGAGCGGGTCTTCAAACATGCACTGATACCATGTTTGACAAAACATGTATTCCAATAGAGGAAAAACACCTTCAGTAACCACTCACACAGACAAATCAAATGTCAACACACTAATGTTTTGACAGGGTAGAACCCCTATGGGGAAACATCCACAGCCCCAACCAACATGGCCACTTGGAGCAGTTTATTAATGAAAAAGAAAAAGATTACAAAGATATTTTACAAGAGAGTTTCTCACAATCGATCATTGAAAAATGACCTTCCATGCGATTCAAATATAGATCATGGAGAAATCAGGTGTTAAGCCACGAATCAATGGTCATTAATATCGAGAATAATATGAACCATCAGATCACTCTATGTTCGAAACATATCGTGACCATCAAATTTTCTAACTACACATGCATACTAATGCATACTAAAGAAACACACTAAGAAACACACTTTTAACTAAAGACACATTATACCAAGTAGATCTTAACTAACTCCTAAGTGTCTAAATATCCTAACATAAATATGTAGTAACTCGAGAGAAAGAGCACCCTCTACAAAGGAGCTCAAAGAAATGGATTTAACGACACCATAAGCCATGAACTAAGCCCTTAAACCATATCACTTTTACACTTACTCTTGATGGGTTTTAATTTTCCCTTGTCACTCTCAAGAGCTATCCTTCCATCTGGGTTAATTTATTTCCTATGTAGGTGGCACATGTGATAGGGTTGGATGAAGGCCCTCTCATACTTAAACTTTTCAACTCACATGGGGTCCAAGGTTGGTGTGATGCCTGAAATCAATACTGAAGTGAATCATCTTACATGGATTATGTCTTAAGTTACCTATTACTTTCCATGCTTTAAGGACTAATGCTTCTTGTGATTTTTCTATAACCTTGTTTTATGCTTTCATTTCTATGGATGGCCCTGACATGGTTCTTGAGGGACGTCCTGGGGCTTGTACCCATGATGTTGTACCTTTATTTGTAGGAGCATGGCACATGTGATGGAGAGTAGTGGGTCATATAGTAACTCACCTTCTTCAAAAAATGGCTCTCACATACTCATAAACCTGAACGATGGAAAAATGGGCTTGGTATCAACAAATTCACTCATGATGGCATATATATGGGTTACAAGCCCCACAGGCTAGGTAGAGTACCCCGGGGCCTATTGTCCCACAATATTGAGGAATATGTAATAGCAGTGGCTCAGAAATAATTCATGGATGAGATGCACTCCTCGTCTCCTTGGACACAATGCCTTGAGGCCTTTGATGTCACCCTCTTTACCTTGATGTCATCTTCTAGGGTTTGACATTCTTAGGGTTTGATGGATGGATGGGTACCAAATATGATTTGGAATTACCTTGGGTGAGGAGACACCTCACTTGATGTTGCTTCACCTTAGAGGATTCCATGTGGCCTTTGGATTCCCTACCTTATCCTTTGGAGGCTTGATGTCACCCTACTTGGCCTTGAATCTCACGCATGTGGGATATATTGATGTATTTTGTGTTTATTACACATTTTGAAGGTTAAATGAGTGGTCGAACTCACTTCTAATTTTTTGTTGACATTTTTATGTGGATAATTGTGTTAGGGTAGCCTCACATAAAAATGATAACCCCTAATTTTTATCTTATGATCATGATTCACTCACATTTGTGGGTGACACATCAAATTTTTCTACCTATAAGGGTTAATAGCTCTCTCTCTATGTATCTCTCTCTCTCATGCACTTGGATTGGAATGGTCTCTTATGGATGGATTTTCTCATTTTGGTTGGATATTTCTACAATTAGGGTTACATTCTCTAAGTTTCTTGGATGAAGTGTATTTCTACAATTTATTTTCATGCTATTAATGTTTATGGTGAAATTGTTATTTATTACAGGGAATCTTGTTTGTTGTAATCCTAAGAGAGGAACATAAGTTCTTCTTCCTCTCACAAGGCGATATTTTTCTAAAAATTTGTAAGGTACCAAAAATATTATGATAAAAAGAACCAAAAATATTGCAGCAAATACAAGCGAAACAACATAATATAGATAATCAAAAAACCAAAAATAATACCTTTATTGATAGAAACCGAAGCTCGCTCGACTCTTTGAGGGGTAAACCTCTAGTAGAGTAGACCTCTATTAGAATGATTTCTCAAGACAAAACCATCTAATACCTTCTACTCCTAATTAAACTTAATTATATCTTCTAAAGAACATTCTAGAGGAAGATATTTCTAGAAGTGAATGCTTCTATTAAGTCTTCTTAAATTAGACTTGTTCACATTATTAAATAGGCCTTACTAAGTAATTTTGACCTTTATTACATGAGAAATATATTATTTTACCTAGGTGAGGGGTTATGAAGTTTATGTCCATAGCATTCCCTACCCATTTTTGAACATCCTTGTCCTCAAGGATTGATATGAGGAAAGTGTTGCAGAATGGTAGTCGGCTCCAAGGTGGCATCTTTTGGAGTCATATCCTTCCACTAAACTAACACTTCCTTGATAGTGCACTGAGATATACGACACTCCTTCTAGTCCAATATTGCTTGTGACTACAACCAAATGGATGTTGATGCATGTAGTATTGGATAGGTATTTTCATATAGGCTTGGTGTCTAGCATGTAAAATTCGTCCAAAGACTTCTATTGTCGAACTTACTTTAATGAAAGGAATTATTAAAGTAAATTGCTATTATTAATTAATTATTTAATTAATTGATTTATTTAAGGAAAATGATAAAAGTACTTAGCATGTAATCTTATCATTAATCTAAATTAATGTGAGAAGTAATATCAATCATCAATCACTTTGGAGATTATAAATAGATTATAACTCAATATTTTAAAAGCAAGGATAGGGTGAAGGAGGAAGACACTTGATACTTGTGTTAAGAGATTTGACACAGAGAGGGTTATATAATGAAGGAATATGATACAATAATATATCAAATAGGTGGAGAAGCACTTCTATCTAGAGATCAAATCATTGAGAAGAGGTAACAGAGGTTGTTGCAAGTGGGTTTTAATCAAGAGAATCTACATGGAAGAATTGCATTGTATCGAGTTTTCCATATAGGATTTTTGTACGTGTACATGAGAGCTAGAGGAGATAGGCACATATATAGGGGTGCGCTTAAGCGCATGCACATACATATTGAAAGGGATGCATATTTGGGTAGTACAATTGATCATACTTTACCAGGTTTGTCTGCAGTTGTCTTTCTCTCAGTGGTCAATTATTCTTATTACGAGAGCCCTAATTTTAGCATAATAAAATCATTCTCAGCATTGGTTTTCCCTCCGAGATTTTTTGAGGTTTATCAACCTGAAAAATATTGGGGTTTATGTGTGCACGATTTGGTTTCTAGTTTTTTCTTCCACTAGATTTATTGATTTGAATATTTCAGCTATGTATTTTTTTTGTGAGTTGTTAATTTGATTTGTAGTAAGGAAATCACTAGATAACAAGATACCTAGGTGTTGGAGTAAGGATATTACAACATGTTATTAGTCTTCCTGCTATGAAGAGAATCTATATATTAGATCCAAAGTCTGGCTACCATTAGGTTCCCATCGAACCGATTGATCTATGGAATACAACTTTCAAATCTAAAGAAGGTCTCTTCCAATGGTTGGTCATGTCATTTGGCTTAACAAATGCACTAGCTACTTTCATGAGATTGATGGATGATGTATTCAGGCCCTTCACCAACTCTTTTGTGGTGGTATATCTGGATGAAATCCTCATCTTCAACAGAACTTGGGAGGAGCACATGCAACATATTCAACAAGTTTTGTGCACTCTCCGACAACACAAGATATATGCCAACTGGGAACAATGATCCTTTAGCATGAACATGGTCCAATACTTGGGATACATTATCGATGAGCATGGGGTACATGTGGATCCAATTAAGATCCAATTCATTTGTGATTGGCTAGCCCCGACCACACTAACCGAGCTTCAAAGTGTAAGGTAGCTAGAGAGGTAGTGGGGGGGGGGGCAAAGGGGCCATAGTGATAATAGTGGAGGTCATTCAATGTAAGGTGGACTAGGTCCACTATATTAGTAAATAAGACCCACTATGGTATTTAGATATAATAAATGTAAGAGGACTTCTTAGAAGGTTCTACTTCAGGGAAATGTGATGGCCCTAGTATTGAATCATTCATTAAAGAAAGAAAATCAGTATGGGAGGATACTTGGCACCATTGGGTAGCTCTCAAATTGCAATATGATGCTGCCATTTGGTGGAAATCACTTGATTATGAGGAAATGATGAGACTTTACAATGTAGAATTTGAAAAAATATTGTTAGACAAGTGGTCTCATGGAGAAAATCAGGATAAAGAGAGAACCAAGAGTATATTTTCAGCTGAAAAATCTATATTACAGGTTCATGGTTGTATTCATAAAGAAAATATCGTTGTTTCTATTAACCCTAGTTGCATGCATAATTTTATCAATGTTCAATTGGTTAATAGATTGCAA
>JZKD02S0322730.1:627458-643227 GCA_000966675.3 Picea glauca
AATTTTCAATTTTTGTACATAATATTGCATTCATCTCTAATTATTCATTAAAATATTTCCAATTTATTTAAACAAAGTATATCATTTTCTTTAAATAAAGTATATCGTTTTCTTAAACCAAGAGAAAAAATATTTTAAAATTAATAAAATAGTTTTTTATTGAATTTATTTAGATTTAGTATTTATAATCCATTCCATATGAAAAGAGACAACTTTGTGTTAGTTTTTTATTCAATTGATTTAGATTTAGTATTTATAATCCATTCCATATGAAAAGATACAAAATCGTGTTAGTTTTTTATTCAATTGAATAAGATTTAGTATTGATAATCCCGTCCATATGAAAAGATACAACATTGTGTTATTTTATATGATTAATATTACTTTAAATTCTATTTATTCATAAAAACATGACAACTTCATTAATCAAAATATATCATTCACTCAATAAATTTAAAAATTTAAAATATTAAAAAAATAATGTAAAATGATATTAAAATTAAAATTAATATTTTTTCTATTATGTTTTATTAAACATTCATATATTTTCTTAAAATAATCATAATTTATAATGATGATGATTAACATCCATCGAAATTGAATTGGCTTATCGAACCTTAAGAGGGTAAGAGATTAGTCTATTGGACCTTAAGAGGGTAAGCGATTACTTCAATTCGTTGGAATTTTGTTTCTATACTAAAAAACATTAAGAGAAGCTTTCCAAGATCATCATAATTGTGTTGAGTTAAAATGTTATGAAGATTGGTAGGGTTACAAATATTTTGAAATTGAGATCTAATCTAGGTATAGACTCTAAGAGAAAGTGTTTTTCATCTTCAACCTTCTTAGTGTCACAAAGGTGACACACTCTTTGATCCCATGGTGTTTTAGGAATGAACCAACATCCAGTTTCACTATGAAGCTCATGAGAACTTGTTCTTATCTTAGCAATGATTGTTTTTTTATTTACCCTTGTAAAAACAAAGAGATAATTTTGATCTTCTATATTAAGGTTGATTACCTCCTTGTAATACCTTAATTTTATTTTTTCCTCTAATTCTTTATCACGCCACATTTTCTCCTTAAATTTTTATTTAGTAATATTTCTAATAGTATCCTTATTCTGCAAAATGGTCTCTTCATGATTCGCCAATGGCTTAGCAAATATTTGCCATCTTTATGCCATCCCCGCTTGAGTCAGAGATTGTTATGAATGGAGTTTGAGTCAATTTTAGGAAGCCTCTTGTCCTCCACATTGTTTAACTTGTTCTTATACATTAGGTATCTACTCATAGTTGTTCCCTCAATGGGGGAAAGGTTTTCCTCTAAGAGGAGGATAGGATAGGATAGGGAGTATTTCATTTCATTTTGAGATTATAGGTTATAAAATTCTTTTGGATTCTCGAGAGATACAACATCCCCAAACTTCACATCCATATAGAATAATATGCATAGCAAGAGTCTGAAAGTGGAGTTTCTTCTTATCCCATATCCAAAGATGGACTGATTTACAATTATTTTCAATCCCATAATAAGATTTCCATCTTCCAATTATCCTTTTCTTAACGCTATAATTCCAGTTGAGCTTCTGGAGAATATTGATTCTGTAGCACCCCTCCAGGATGCTAGACAATTAAACACTCATTAAATACATATACAATAAAAACCGTGTTTTAACATAATTTCATTGATTTCCATTTCCACAACTCTTTAACATTTTCTCAATGATATTAATAATATGATGAATTCAGTAATATGTTAACTCTAAGATTTAAAACTTAAAATAAATGTATAACAAAATACCATTGAAAAATACCTCCTTCATGGTTTGTTGAAGCTGATCAGTTGTGATTTATTTCTGCTAGTAGTAGGAGATTTATTCCAAGCATTATTTTCCCACTTGCCTAGAGGGAAACAACATAATCCTCCCATCCAACTAGGAGCCTAGTCGGCTTCCTAAATCTAAAAAGCCTTTAAGTTTCTTGGCCCTTTGTGCTTGTGACTCCAAGAACAACAAAGCACATGTTCTCTAACAAGACTACCACAAGAATTATATCTTTCGAGAATTTCACAACCTCTCATCATGCTCAAATCTCTCAATTCTCCTTTTCCTCACCACTTTTCCTCGCTATTTATCAAGTTTCCATATGCTCTTCTCCAAGTCTCTTTAACCATCCTCATTATTATCCATCAACATCCCTTATCTATATTTTTTGGAAAAGATTAAAATAAAACTAAAATATAAATAACTTGTATTAAACAACAATAAATAAAATGCAAAGTCTTTTTTTTTTTGCTAGCTAATAAATGCAATTTGACAATTTTCCCTAAAATGTACATAACAACCAACCATGCTTATTTAATTTATCATACCAACCATCAATCAAAGTCAAAGAACGTATTTAATGCTTCTAGATATTTGTGTATGCAATATAATTTACATAGTCAATAAACATTCAATTAAATAGTTAATAATCTAGTTTAATCATTAATACATTGATTAATTGTTCTAGTGTAGATGTCTAGGGCATGTGTGCGTAGCTAGCAAACACATATCTCATGCATGTACTAATGGTAAACAACCACTACCTCTAGTGCATAGTTCATATATGACCACATCAAGACATGTAGGACATTATATCAAGTAATGCATCATTTAATAATCTTAACAAACAAAATTACACCAATTCATAAACTCATTATCACACTTAAAGTATCAATAAGAAATCAAATGAGGGTTTTAAACATGGAAGGAACCAAGTGAGAAAACAATAGTGGCATCTCTAATCCCCACTCAATATTCTCAACTAACATCGAAGCACCTTTCCTTCCTAACCTACTTCCATCTTCCATCCTATCCTTTCCTCTGTTGGACTTTGTTGGATCATAAACTATATTGACCTAAATCCAGATAGAACTCGTAAGTGGAAGTGTCATACATCTCAACCAAGCTTCCCCAACAGACAAATAGCAGTCACGATCACACGTCTAGGGGAGCGTGACTTCACACAACCCTCCCACGACTCTAGGTTTCAGAGGATAAATGGTGGGCAATACCTCCACCCCTCCTTATAGAACTAGGGTCAACACCCTACATCAAGCCATAGTGTGCAACTACTATTCTTAGAGTCACGTCATAAAACAACCACTCTGAGCAAGTTGTGTGTCTTGTCAAAACCACACTTACCATGGATCATAGCACTATTTCTAAACATAAATTAATTAATAAGTACAACTTGTATCATATGCTATCTTCTTGATGTCTATGACATCTAAGTTACTGAGGACTATATTCATTTGTCTATCACATAGCTCATCAACTTGTAGGTTAGTTCACCAATAACTCATATCCATGCATACACATCAAAATTACATATAAGAACCCATATGTGTATTGGCGTTCAATTAGGAAATGTGTGTTTTTTTTTATCATGCCTTACATATGTTGTCTATTCACAACATAACTTGAACTTATATCCATGCACCAAATGTCCATATTTAAATTTGCATGTTTGAGCGATTCTTTTAACTATCATCATTATGGACATATAACAATAAAAATAACATTATGAAACACATAAATAGGCCCATATATACACATCTGAAATGTCCATATGAGTCTAACTAAATCCACAAACATACTAAGAAATGAGTTACTAAAATGAGAAAAATCAAAGTTCTAACTGTCTGAGGTCAAAATATGGGGTGTTACAGTTTCCATGATACTTGTATGAGGTCACTTCCTCCAAGTTTTTTTTGTCATATATGAAGGTATCATAAGTGGTCTTGTTGGATTTAAAGATCATGAACTTAGTCTTGTCAGTATTGACAGTCATACCGATATTGGAGCCAAAATCCTTGAGGATTCTTAGTGTCTTTCCAAGATTGTGGGATGCCTCACCATAAGAATGATATCATCAACATAAAGAATAAGATTGACTATTATACCAATGAGAGAAGGGCCAACACAACCTGCTTCTTCCAAACAATCTTCTAACTTGTCAATGTATATGCCAAAAAGGGTAGGATACAAGGGACAACCTTGCTTAACTCCAATATTGTAGTGATTTTTTTTCGACCAACCCTCAATATTCTTAAATTTGGCAATAAATTTCTCATACAATATTATTGCAACAACCCTCAAATCAAAAGACACTTTTATCGTTTCCAACTTACCCAAAAGGTTTTTTGTGGGAATCATGTCAAAAGATTTTATAAAGTTAACAAAACAACAAAAAAGATTGGTTTTAGTATTGTGAAAATCCTTAACAATGATCCTAAAGGTAAGAATATGGTCCACAATTGAATGATATCTCCTAAATCCGGCCTGGCCTATATCTCTTTTACCATGACTTTCTAGCCATAGGGTAATCTTCTTTTCCAAAATAATTCCATATAATTTAGCTAAGACCAAGCTAATCATAATGGTCCTATAATTACAAGGAATGTCTCTATCCCACTTTTAAAAAACAGGAACAATGAGGTTTTGCGTCCAAGGTTTAGGGAAACCCTACTTAATTGCTAAATTAAAGAGATTGTATATGTGAGAAATGTGGATAGACCCTTCCAATTAAAATTTTTCAGGTCAATAACTTATTAACCCTGAAATTTAATTAAAAATTTATATTTAACATTATTATTAAAAAACCAATAAATAATATACCCATACTTATAACAATGTTTTTTTTTTTTTTTAATTTAAAAAAAAAAAACTACCTTTGATAAAATTCAAACTAGTTTGATGAAGAAGAAAAAAGTAAGCTTGAATTTTTAAAAACTACGATTGAATTGAGTTCAGATTAAGACACTGTGGTTTGAATGACATCGATACGTCATCACTCTAACATATTCACCCAAAACGCCCCCCTCCACACAGAACCTAATATCGATACGTCAAGTCAAGAACCTTACTTTACTCTCGTCGAAGACCCATTGGTCGAAGGAGTCGTTGCACATGTGCTCGTAAATGAGAATCTTGTGTAACCCCTACGCGCAGAAACCGAGCAGTTGCACCAGATTCCAGTGATGGACTATGCCCACTATCCCAACCTCTGCGTAAAATTCCTTCGCTCCTTGCCTTGCGATCTCCAGTCTCTTGACATCTACCATCATCCCATCTTCAAGCACGCCCTCGTATATTGTTCCGAACCCACCCGATCCCAACACTTTGCCAAAACTATTTGTGAGCATCCGGATTTCGTTGAACGAAAATTTCCTCGCCATCACATCAGCAACGCTATACATAATTCCACCTGCTGTTCTAATTCTGAAAGGGAGAAATCAAATTAAAACCACCGCAGCAAGAACAATGACTCTAATCTCAATAACTAATATGAAATGCGTGGACAGCTAGAAAATAAAACATGCAGACAGTTGAGGAAATCCAAACGTGGTAATCTCAAAGGTTAATCATTTAAACGTGGCAATCATATAGTTTTACAATAATTTTTTAATATGATTAAGTAAATGTTAAAAAGTAAACAGGTTAACAGATCCATTCAAAAATAATAGGAAGTTATGAAGAGTAAATGAAATTTATTGATTTGGGAGGACGACTAAGAATATGCCAAGATATTCAATTGTTAACCATCATATTAGAATTTTAGATTAAAAAGTGATTAATTGTACCCATTACCAATAGGTGTACGCCTTTCAACATAATAATTTTAACATATTTAAAAAGATTTTTAAATAACCCAATTTAGATACTCTAAAAATTAGATAAACAATAGGTATAATTTAGAAAATAGTTACCCCTCAACAATGAAATATATATATATATATATATATATATATATATATATATATAATTTATGTTATTTAACACTCAACTTTATTTGTAAAATTGTTTATTATTGATCATTAAAAAAAAACTGTAAAACTAAAAAAATAAAAAAATCAAACTCACCTTTTTCTTCAACTAAGGTGATGAAATTCTTTGATTTTTTTTTATTGAAAGACTATTCTTCCTTTTTATTTTATTTTATTGAACTAAGCTTCGTTTTAAAAAAATACTACAAAACTAAAAAAAATGACAAACTCACCTTTTTCTGATGAAATTCTGTGATTTTTTTTTATTAAAAGGCCATTCCTCCTTTTTTTCTTGAACTAAGCTTCGTTTTTATTATTAGATCTCGAGTGTGCAAAACATATCCAAATAAAATAAACATTCTCTAAATGAAAGGAAAGAAACTTAAATGTTGCACAATTACAATTCATTTATAAGTTTCAATATAATATATAAAAAAATGTAGTAATTATTTTATTATTAAATTTTTAATAAATATCAGGAAGCACATATTATAAAAGTTGTATCTCAAACAAATTACTAAAACAAAGTTCTTTTGAGTTTTCAATCATGACATATGGATTTTTAAAACTTCAAAAAAAAATTTACAAAATTTTATAGATGTTATATCTCAATGATTTTTGTTATAAAATTCGCACCTATACAAATTAAAGTAAAGTTCCAATATTTTCACAAATTAGTAAATATAGAAATTATCGGAAAACATGACAATTGATTTCTTCTTCCTACCAATGGTTATTAGGAAGATAATTTCTATTCTCAAGATCCATATCCTCCATTGTTTGACACTATCTCCTCTTCCTTTAATTTTGTTTGGACTGAATTTGTAGACATTCTATGATTACGGGTTGCTAATTGCAACTCTCTGCTCAAGTTGACAACCATATTCCTTAGCATGTTGCAATCACCCTTTATCAATTTTCTTTTTTTGTTGAGAAATGGTGTTTATATTTATTGCAATCTCGGAAGTGCACTGATGTTCACTCTTGTGTACCCTAGAGGTCACAGAGAATATAGTGGTTTTGTTACACTATATTAATTACTCATGGTTTCTTAGAATCCTTTTGAATTCCTTTGCTTCTCTATAATCCATTTTGATAGTGGACCAGAAACAAACCTCTGACTTAAGTGATGCTTCCCAAGGTTCGACCTTGTGCAAAGGGGAAGGATCCTCAAGGAATCTATGTTTTTAAAAGGGGAACCCCTTATTCCATTGATACTAGTGAAAATAGATGAACCAAACGTTTCCTAGACCAAGAAGAAAGAGAAATAAAAGAACAAAGATAAGATCAAAGTAGACTATATAGATTTTTCCCTGAAGAGGAATCCTTGCATGCATAAGAAAACCAAAGGAATTGATGGGCCTGTGCGGATGACACTTCTAAAGAAACAAAAGTCCTGAAGGAAAACCAAACCATAGAAAACCAATAACCTAATACAAACCATATATTAATGTGACAAAAAAATATATTAATGTGACAAGAAAAAACTACTTGAATGGTTTCTCAGAATCCTTCTGAATTCCTATGCTTCTCTATAATCCATTTTGATAGCGAACCAGGAACAAATCTATGAATTAAGTAATGCTTCCCAAAGGTCAACCTAGTGTACAGGGGAAATATCCTCAAGGAATCCATATTTCCAAAAGGGGAACCTCATATTCCATTGATACTAGTGCAAATAGATGAACCAAAATTTTCCTAGACCAAGAAGAAAGAGAACTAAAAGAACAAAGATCAGAGTAGACCATAGAAATTTTTCCCAAAATAGGTTCATCCTCATATGCATAAGAAAACAAAAGGAATTGATGGGCTTGTGTTGATGATAGATCGAAGGAAACACAAGTCCTGAAGGAAAATCAAAGCATAGAAAACCAAGGACCTAATACAAACCATATACAAAATGCATCTAAATGCCAAGAGCCAATGCTAGGAAACAAAATTACTTTTCTCACTTCTTAAGCAAGCTTAGATAAGTTGATCTTCCAAAGAGAAAACTAGAGGTTTAGTGAGAGTCTTACCTGGGGTGGTCAAACTATTGTAATCCATTCATCCCCGTGAAAATCCTCTTCTTTATGATTCATAATCCCACAATTGTAAATAGATAGAGGGCTAAATTTAACTTTCCTCGTGTGAAAAGAGGAAATTCCCAGCCTTTCATATCTAAGCTCTTGATGTGTAATTTTTTTATTATTTAAGATGGAAGTGTTTTTTAAAAGGTGTGATACATCGATGTTGATCTCAATTGATCTTAATAACAAATTTTTTTTAAAGCTATGTTAAAATTTTAATTTTAATGTTTGTATTAAAATTTTAGAGATAAAATGTGTAGATAATTTTAAAATGTTTTTAACATTAATGTTATATGTCATGATAATGTTTTTTATTAAAATAATTTTTATAATATTTATAAAGAATATTGGATTTTCATATCTTATTTTATAAGATAAAAAAAGAATTTACACAAATATAATTTAACATATAATACTAATATATCTTTTATACTAGTTAACCAAAATAATGAAGTAATTTGAGGGAAGTTTTCATATTAATATTTCATTTGACTTTTTTAAACACAAGATTTTACATCCATGAAAATAGGCATTGAAATCATTACATATAGACTTTATTTTATTGGTATCTACAAAAAGACAATATTTTTGTTATTTGAAACTAGTTGTGTAACTTGTAATTTATGGTTTACTATACACAACATACTTTGAGAAACAAAATCTTAAAACCATATATACTATCAATTTTTTTAATGAATCAAAATAAAATATATAACCTTTAAAAAATTGATTTATTTAGAAATGTCATTTGCTTATAAAAACTTCTTTAGAATTTAATATTCTTTTTATATTTATTTTTTCATCCTATGTAAACGAAGACTTAATAATTATTTAGAAATTTATAAAGGAACAAAATGTTTATTTATTTAAAAAGTATTGTTAAAGTTATTGACTATATAATTAAAGTTTTTAACTAAACTTTTAATAACAGTACAAACATGTCAATATTTTTTTAATTCATTCTATGTAAAAACTCTATTATTGATTGTTTGTCTCATGTTTAAAATAAGTGAATGATACATATTCTTAAGTCATTTAAGTAATAAAATCACTCAAGAATTTATTATTGCGTATCATTGTACTATTATAAAAGTTTATTGTCTTTCTACCAAACTAAAACCCATTAAGTTGTTGGAATTGATGGTTTGGTTTCCAATCTTTTTGATAAC
The DNA here is from genome assembly GCA_000966675.3 of Picea glauca. Taxonomy (NCBI): domain Eukaryota; kingdom Viridiplantae; phylum Streptophyta; class Pinopsida; order Pinales; family Pinaceae; genus Picea; species Picea glauca. The sequence continues at coordinate 636,508 of JZKD02S0322730.1, forward strand.
CTCTAAAACACTATATTTTCGGGGGCATTAAGATGAAATTTTTTCATGGTTCAAGTCGCTTCAAAAGCTTAAGAAATTATAAGTAGAGCTATGGTTTATGTGGAAATAGAAACGAAACTGTGAAATCATGAAAAAAAAAATAAAAAATCTATGGCCAATCCAAAAAAAGAAAATCAGGGGCACTTTAGAAGCATGGACCATGGAGGAACTCTGAGTAGACATATGATTTGAGATGTAATCACTATGAAATTCATTGCCTTAAAGGGCGAGTTTTTGTCCATTTGTTTTTCCTAACACCCCATTATGGAAAAAGTCAAATCCACATCCCTTTTCAATGGACTTGAAGATTCATAAATGTTAATAGTTGTTATAGATTTGGTTGTGCTTTCTTAGTGAATGTGAATGCATGAAGGTTTCTGTCATATTGCTTTTAAGGTATATTAGGTATTGTGATAAAATGGTTTATGATTTTAAAGAGAGTATTTCAAAATTGGATTATATATTTAATGTTTGTATATTTTTGGGCTTAATGGTTAAGAACATGTGTTTATTTTTAAGAGGTCACAATTTATACATCAATTTGGTGTCTAGCTTGACCGCGACTTTAAAAATAGATTATTATTATTATTATTATTATTATTATGATGAATTAAGAACATGTGTTTTCTCTTAAGAAGTCACAAGTTCAAATCCAAAGGGGGTAGGGCATGTATACCTTCATAGACTTTACCAATCAAATCTTTGGATGGAGGGAGATCCCTTGTCCTACAAACAAGAGGATCTATATACTAATTTGGTATGGCTTAGCCGTGACCTTAAAAATAAATTATTATTATTATTATTATTATTATTATGAATTTGGATTGTACACTTAATTTATGTATCTTTTAAGTTAATTAGAGATTCTTAATTTTCCATCTTAGAAAGTAAAATGTATATATTTTTTAATAATATAAAAACTTGAACTTTAATTGTTTTAATGAATTTAATTGTATACTTTGTTTATGTATATTTTAAGTTAATTAAAGGACTTTTTATTTTCAAAATTCTAAATAAAATGTATATATTTTTAAAAATATAGAAACTTGGATTTTAATTATTTTATTTAATCTTTTTATGTACTATGTCACTTGTATATTATATCAAACACATTAAAAATATATTTTTATTATTTATATAATATGTTAAGGCATAGTATTGAAATAGCTTATGTTACTAACTAATTTTATTTTTTTTTTCAAATTTTGATTTAAAATATATTAAAATTTTTGAATCTTAACTTCAATCACAAGTTAAGTTGTTAAAAATTATGTCATTTTTATTAGTTAGTTATAGTTTAAATAGTTAATTAACATAATCAAAAAAGATTTAGTGAAATTTTGTGTTGACGATCCCAAGGTTCTATGAACTTTTAATTTGATAAAAATTTATTGAAATTTTATTAAATTAATAAAATCATAAAAATTCATTATCATATTTTATATAACATTAATAAAATTTGAATAACTTAAAAAAACCATAAACACTTTATTACAATATTTATCATATTCAATATAAGAAAAATTTCAAATATATAAAGAATCTTTAAATAGATTGTAATATATAAATCATTCTCTTATTTCAAACATGAGATAAATATTAATAATAGAGTTCTTTCCTTCCATTCTTAAATCACAAGGAAAACAAAAGTTTTGATGTACATTTACTATAGCATTAAACATTTCATTCTTAAATATTTGATTTTGATGTCGAATTGATCCAGGAGGACTCATTTCCCATATAATAAAATTGAAAGATATATAGGAATTGTAATTTGAATAATCAAGTTTTTTTTAAATTAAATTCATTTTCAATTTTTAATGTAAAAACTAATTTATTAAAAAATAATTTTTAATATTTTTATCCAATAATATAATTATTTAACATTAAATTTTAATCCAAAAATTAATTTATTTAAAATCAATTGTTAACACTTTTATCCCATAATTATATTATTGATGTTTATGATGAAAAATAATTTCTTTAAAACTAATTTTTAATATTTTTATATTATTTTAATACTTTTATACAAAAGTATTTAATATTATTGTAAAAATTAAAAAAAAAACAAATATATAATAATAAATCTTTAAAATTATTAATAATCCATTGTTCTTCTCTCTTCACAGAAGAAAAAGAAAGGATGTGAATGTCGTTTTATAACAATTCATTAAAGTGTGCATTTAATGTAACTAAAGTGAAGCTTATAAAATGCAATAACTTAAGATTAAAAAGTCAACACTCTGATAATACAAGCTAATATCAATAATTCAATATGATTAAGCAATAAAGTTTACACTTCATGTACAAGCTAATATCAATAATTCAATATGATTAAGCAATAAAGTGTACACTTCATCTACATAAAGTGAAGCTTATAAAATGCAATAATTTAAGATTAAAAAATTAATACTTGTGTTTTTTAAGAGATCTTTATCTGAAATTCTGCTAGTTAGATTTTCATTTCTATATTTACAAATAGATTTTGAACCACAAAAAGTGAAGTTTATAAAATGCAATAATTCAAGAATAAAAAATTAATACTTTCTATTAAATTATTAAATGGTGTTTTTTAAGAGATCTTTATCTGAAATTCTGCTAGTTAGATTCTCATTTCTATATTTACAAATAAATTTTGAATAACTAAAATTAATGATGAATTTAAATTTATATCAGTGAAATATTAAAAAAATTAATGTTATACTAATAATCTCGTAATTGGCATCTTAACTGGAAGTAAGCATATCATCCACACATTTCAAATTGTATTTAATAAAAGAACTGTATTTAATAAAAAGTATATTAATGTTAAAAAAAAATGTCCGTACCTTTCTTCTGGACTAATAACCATCCCGTTGCTTATACCATTGTGGTAAAGATGAGAAGACCTAATAAGAAGATCGAATATGAAGATACCATCATTTAGTAGTAAATATTTATGTTCACCATTTTTGGACTTCTATGATGGACGCCATTGATGTCAGGAGCGGAAACGCTTCCACGGTGAAGAAATAGTCCAGTTTCTTGATCTTCGCAGTACATAAAAGAAACATTGGCAAACCACGATCAAGAAGAATTCACTCTTGAGAAAGAGATTAAAGATTCACGTGAAAACGGTTTATAGTTGAAGTTCCAACATGTCATTGATATAAAACTCGACCATCGATATTTCTACTGTCGAATGTTTAAAGATTAAGTGCCATCTATCTTACAATTCTGTCACGTTACCTTCAAAATCCTTTATTTTTTTGCTGGTCGTTTAAGGTTAACTGCCATCTATCTTACAATTCAACCATGTTACCTACAAAATCCATTATTTATGTTGTTGGTCGTTTAAGGTTAACTGTCATCTGTCTTACGATTCCACCACGATACTTTCAATTTTTTTGCAGCCATCACCAGACCATTTTTTGAACCGACCGTCTAATCTAATAGCTAATCTTTACAGTTTCCCAAGGATCTTACCCAGGGTATGCATGAATTGTCCGTTGAGGAGATTCGAAATGGAGACCTCAGTCCAGAGAAAACCCTCAATAGCATACCAGGCTCTGATAGATCGAAGGAGAAGAGCTTGAATTGTCTGTTGAGGAGATTCGAACTTCAGCTCTAATAGCTCGTGGGAAGAGTCCAAAATCAGTCGAGTTGTGCAGCACTAGCCCGTTGGTAGTAGTGAACTCCATTGGTAGCAATGAGGTGGTGGAGGAAAGTCTATAAGGAAAGGGGCGAGTACCTGACGTGACGGGTGACAGATGGAGTGTTATTGAAAAGTGACAGCTAGAGTTGTACTGGTATTTGAAAGGTCAATCCAACGGACAACAAAAGAGGAGGGCAATGAGGTGGTGGAGGAAAGTCTATAAGGAAAGGGGTGAGTACCTGACGTGACCGGTGACAGATGGAGTGTTCTTGAAAAGTGACAGCTAGAGTTGTGCTGATATTGGAAAGGTCAATCCAACGGACAACAAAGGAGGAGGGACATGTCGAGAGCAAAGGAGGCAGCGGTTTGGTTGACAGGTTATGGTTGTTTCGGCTAAAAGTTATCCCTACATGTGATCGAGCACGAAGTCAACTATGTGACCCATGATCTAGAGCTGGCCGCTATAGTGCACACCTTAAAAATGTGGAGGCATTACCTCCTAGGAAGGAAATTTGTACTTATGACAGACCATTGTGAATTGCGATATTTGTTTGACCAACCAAAGCTCAATGCGAGACAAGCTAGGTGGATGGCCCTCCTCAACGATTTTGATTTTGAAATCAAACATATTAAGGGAAAGGAAAATAGGGTGGTTGATGCCCTTAGCAGAGGCATGAAAACAATTCACCTAGCCACGGTAAGCACCTGGGAGACAGATGCCAAGGAAAGAGTGAGAAATGCACAAGAGGCAGACACATTCTTCCAGATCGTGACCTCGTACTTGCAGCAAGAACCCACAGGGATAAAGTATGGAGGCTACCAGATGATGGAAGGAGGTCTGCTCACTTACCGAAGCAGATTGTATATCCCAGATTGTGACGACTTGAAGAGGTTCATACTGGATGAACTACATAAAAGACCCTATTCTGGTCATCCAGGATACCAGAAAATGATCACGGCCACTAGGAAACAATTCTACTGGCCTAGGTTGAAGAAAGACATAGCCGAGTACCTATCTAAATGCATAGAATGCCAATAGGTAAAAGAAGAACACCGACACCCAACATGATTATTACAACCTCTACCAATCTGGGAATGGAAATGGGAAACCATCTCCATGGATTTCATCACCGAATTACCAACCTCGACCAAACAAAATGATTCCATCATGGTAGTGGTGGATAAATTGAACAAGTTTGCTCATTTTATCCCCGTCAAGTTAACTTGTAAGGCAATAGACATCGCCAACGTATTCATGAAGGAGATATTTAAATTGCATGGTATGCCGAAAAAGATCATGTCTGACAGAGACACGAAATTTACTTCCAACTTTTGGAAATCACTCATGGCGGGTTTAGAGACCAAGTTGTTGTTTAGCACCACCTATCACCCTCAAACTGATGGACAGATGGAAAGAGTGAACCGAGTGCTAGAAGACATGCTAAAAATGCATGTAATGCATCAACCCAAGAAGTGGGAAGACTACCTACCACTGGTGGAATTTGCCTACAACAATGGCTACCAAGAATCCTTAAAGATGAGTCCCTTCGAAGTCCTCTATGGTAGGTCGTGCAACACTCCTGTCAGTTAGAGTAATCCTGTAAACATAATTTCTTTTGGACCCGACATGTTGAAAGAAATGGAACAACAAGTGACTCAGATAAGAGAAAACCTGAAGGTTGCTCAGAACCAACAGAAAAGTTATGCCGACCAAAAGAGAACTCCAAGAGAATTCAAGATGGAAGACCATGTATATCTCAGAGTTAGGCCGAGGAATAGTTCCCTGAAAATGGGAACTTATGCCAAGTTGGCATCTCGGTATTGTGGACCCTTTGAGGTTCTAGATAGAGTGGGACCTGTAGCCTATAGGCTAGCACTTCCTCCCATAGTAAAAGCACATAATGTTTTCCATGTTTCATTATTGAAGAAATATGTACATGATTCTAATCATATAATTGATTGGTCTATGATCCAGGTGTAACCGGAGGGAGAATTCCTACTAGAACCTCAATGCATACTGGACAAAAAGGAAACCTCGCCCCGGAACAGAACCATTGCACAGGTCAAGGTGTAGTGGAAACATTTTGGCCCATATGAGGCTACATGGGAAATGGAGGATGCCATGAAATAAGCATATCCGATTTTGTTTACATCTGTACATACATGCCATATTGATAGATAGAACATCGAGGATGATGTTCCTTTAAGGGGGAGGGAATTGTAACACCCTGTTTCCCCCAATCTATAAAAATAACTATACTGGCCAAGAACCATGGCAGACTCAAATATGTGAATGTGTGATTTTGAATGGACCTTAGTATAAAAGGTCGACGAATGTAAATAATGTTATGAATATATGTTGCAGTACTGTTGGGAGAGGGATGTGCTGAAAAGAGACCACAGTGGCTGATGAAAGGTGGTGGAAGACACCTGGAATGGTGGCATTAATTTCCATTGAAACAAATACCATATTTTCTCTTCACTAGCTCAAAGATCAAGAGCGGATCGCTGGCCCTGAAATGAATTACTCACTAGGTTGGTAGGTGAAGAGGCTCCTCATGAGTTAATGAGGGATGGGGGTGAACCGCCCATCCGTGGAAGCCTTAGACATGACCACCGCGAGGAATTTCATGCCACACACAACCTCGCTGGAAAAGAAAAGGTAGGAAAGAGGTTTGGAAGGGGGCAGTCGTGACAGAGATCGCAAGAGGGGAGAAATCGAAAGGACTCTGAAAAAATATACAGAGTGATTGATAAGTAGAGAAGAAGGAGAGTAACCTTCGTTCTCGACTTCTCACGAATAGAGACAGTCTCACAGCATCGTGGTCTAACCTCGGGGTGGCTAGTGGTAAATCTATTCAGAATCACTAAGCCTACGGTTGGGTAGAAACAAGCACCCTTCTCAACAATTGCATCAAACCTAGTGTTTGTTCGATAAGTGTTATATCTCATATCTTGAAATTAATATTCTGACATGTATGTTCATGGTTTGTGCAATTATGAATGGTTTCAGTATAAGACTATCTGTATGGTGTTTTGATAAGAAA
>JZKD02S0322730.1:649542-670217 GCA_000966675.3 Picea glauca
TCAATATTAATAAGACCTTTCAATAAAATAGAATAAGGCAGATGTAAGAAGACCTAATAGAAGCTTCTGCTTCTAGAAGGATCTTCCTCTAGATGCTTCTCTTAAGAGACATATTAGTATAAATAAGAGTCGAGGGTATGAAAACCCTAGCTTGGAGATTATTGTAACAGAGCGCTTCTCGACTGGAGGTTGCCCCCTTGAAGAGGCCCGTGAACATTGCTATCTAATTCAAAGTGTTATTTTTGCTATTTCTGTTGCTATTTCGTATATCATTTCTGTGTATTGTGAAGATTATGCTGGATATTTTACTCTTATTCTGTCATTTCTAGCATTTCATTTCTGTTCTGCATATTTTATATATCTGGTATCTTGCATGGCCCTTCGAAAATCAATAGAGCAAGGGATCGCTTGCCTCACGACTCCCCATATTGCGATAGCAGAAGTGCCTTCTCGGTAAGGACTGTGGGCATAGCCACGGTCATATGAGGGACTTTAAAGGGAAAGGAGGGTCTGCGCTAGGCTCCTTAGGATCTTGGGGAGTGTTGTCCCTCGAGAATAAGGAAAGAGAGTTGAAAATTTTCTAGCCCCATGGTGGGTGTGTTACAGGGACAACCTTAAGGATCACAAAGGTAATATTTTTTCCATTGGAAAAATTATGGACTGAAAAATACCCTTCTAGCAGATTCAACCATTTATCTATCACATCCACATATATTTGGCCTTCAAATAAGGGGTTATCAAAATTTACTTGTACCTTGAAGGGGGTGCTGCCTCCCAAGTAGCTGCTTGATGAAGATGCATCACCTGTCAGTAGTCGTTGAAGGATATGTAAAAAGTTACCCATCATCTCGTTCCTTTTTCATGCAAGGGCTTCCTTGAGCAACAATTTAAAAGGATCTCCTACTCCATCGTCTATATTTTCTTTCTCCATGGGAGGATATCCTGATCGGAGGGGATGGTCTTGCAAGGGCTCAACTACTTCAACTCCCAACTTCTTGTACCCTGAGCTCGTTGGGGACATGAACCGAGAAACAAATAAAGATTAGAACTCTATGATAACAGTGATCCAGATTTATAAATGGAACAAAATGAAATATAGATGTATAGGAAATAAGTACACATAGATACAATAATACTTGAATTCTATTAATAAAGAGAAATTGTTGAAACTGTAAAAATGCAGACTGAAACAAACTTGCTCGAATAGTGGAAACTTATATCTGAGAAGAGATGAGAAAACTACTCTCATTCGCAAGAAAATGAGTAAAATGAGGCTCCAAAGGAATTTTTAACATAAAACATAAATGATAAAACCCTAAACATCCAAAACCCTAACCTCGAGAGATGAAACACCAAAAGGTTTGTGGGCCTTGATGGGGGTAGGTGATACGTCAACTTATCGAGGGTGTAAATTTTTCATATGATCTCCATTTGGGCTACTCAATACACCATTGGAAATGTATATCTGAGGAGTACATATTTTGTTCATCCTAGCATCTTTCTACGGCTACATCCTAGGCACTATCGAGCCCAAACAATGTCATTTAGGGCCTCAAACGGCCCAGAAGTTTGGGACTCGAAAAACTGTAAACAAATTTCAAAGATGGAAACTATTCTTTGACCCAATTGAATAGGTGGGTGGCCATCGATACTGACCTGGATCAGTCCAAGTGAAAACTTCATGAAACTCTTTGAGTAGGGTAGTATATAGTTCAATTTCTCAAGGAGAACAATCTACACCTATAGGGATGTTTTCAGCGACACCTAGTTTCACTGAGATGTTTATGGGTATGGTCTTCAATATGTTTTCCCAATTCCTTTCTAAATACACATAATGTATCAGAATGAGGCATTAGTACCACTCAACATTGTCGGTAGAAAAAGGTTTTTCATGTCAACCTTTAACTGTCCCAATTCAAAAAGAAGGGATGACTAGTGATGCATGTCTTCCGATTGTTTATCAACCGTAGTCATGGATTCAAGGATAGCCTCATTTGAAGGAAGCTCAATATCCAAGAATTCACATGAAATGGGAGAGTTAATGACCCAAATGGGTAAAGTGAAATGATCATATTACATATCATGATGGATATCCTGATCAACATTCACTGGTGCCAACTAGATCACTTGATAGGAAATATTTACCACAATTAATGACATACTCGCTTCAAATGATTATAGTTTTGAAGGATGAGGTAGTACCCAAGGATCTTGATTGAAAACTAACATGATGGGAAAATATGACCTAGAAGTTGAGGAAGGACCTTGTGATTCAATAGCACCCTAATAGATCATACATATATGAGCATAGTTGGAAGAATTGAATGGTGGAGGTTGGGTAAATGTACCCATCAAGGATGAATCCATGAACATGCCAATGCCAACATTGTCATAACCACTTGTGGAACCAATAGAAAATGGAATGTTTATACTAGTGTTAGTCCTAGAATTTGGAATACAACAAGTGAGTTGGTCGATAGTAACCAATTTTCCTTCATGAGTAAAGTGGACGACCCTAAAGACTGAACACACAAAAACTTTCATCGCATAGAAACAACTACACCCTAAACAAATATTGTAGTCTAGAGGGGTGTTGACTACTTTGAATTCAACTAAAAAAGTCTTTCCACCTAACTCAATAGGAAAGGCAACAATGATTCCATGGGGATTGAACAGATGTCCAATTAATGCTTTTAGCATGGTGTTCAATTGAACTATATTTGGAGAACCTAAGGCTCTCCAACATGACAAAGACGTGATGGAAGTGGAGGCTCGTTCATCAACAATGCATTTGAATATGTTGGTCCCATGTGAAGTCACTTGGATTTGGAAAATCATTTGGTGGGGGAGTCTAGGCTGACTCTAGTCGATATCAATTGTAATTAACCGAGTATCCAAGGAATCATTTCAACCTATTTCTATTAACAATGCTTTATGCTACATGGAGAAATTTTAAAGGACCTCTAGGGTAGACATGACACATGGTGCTTGAGATAAATCATCCACAATACTATAATTATGGGAAACCCAAGTGTTTGGGTTGTGCATCGAACTTTGTAAAAATCCTTTAGGTGGGTGAAGCACCATATCAAAGGATGTTTTCTCTATTTGGACAGGGGTGTTATAACCCTATAATTCATAGGATCATCTATTGACTGGAAAATTTTCACTCTGGATGTATTTTGGCTTGCAAATAATATTTCATTTATGTAAATTATTTTCAAGGAAAGGAAAATAAAAGAAAATTAATGATTTTTTATGTTGAGTGGTGTTTCCTAACCCCATGGAAACAAAAGCAAGGGAAGCAGCACAAAAAACCCACAAAAATCACTAAACCTAAGTTTTTGCTGCATTCACGCCTGGAGAATAAAGAATGAGCTTAGATTGATGGTCGATCTAGCGACGCGTAGATCAACGTCTAACAGTGCATTCTGGACCCCCTCGATTTTTCTTTTTTTAATGGTGGGGGGGGGTGCAGAATGGTGACTAACAAGTGCGCAAAGATCTACGGTCATCATGATAGTGCACAGATGGACGGTCTACAAGCGATTCTAGACACCCTCGACCATTCTGCCTTTAACGGTGAGGGGGGGGGGTCTGAAATGAGGTGATTTTTTCGGTGGGTCGGGCCCTGTCCCAACGTGTCATCAATCCATTGAATCAGACCTCCTCCACTCCAGACCACTTACTGCTTCCACTCTTCCTACTTACCACCTTTCTAACTTACCACCATACTGGCAATACCATACCGCCCCTGCCTCATGGCATCATCCTCCATTATCCCAACACCCATCCATGCATAAACCAAACTAAGGATAAACAAAAAGAACAATAAATTAATAAGGTTAATAAAGTTAGTGTAATCAGAAAAATAAGCTAGGCTAAGTCTTGTTAAAAATTAATTAATTTAGTTAATTAGTAATAAGGTTAGTGTTTATTAATTTAACTTTAATTAGAACAAATACAAATAAAAAAAACATAAAAAAAAACACATAAATAAATAAATCAAACATGTATTAAAAAGAAATGTAATACAAAACAAAACAAATATTAAAACAAATTAAATAAATTAAAACATAAAAACAAAATACAATATTAAAATAAACAATAAATATATATATTAAAAAAAACAAAAAGACAAAACGTAATAAATAAAACAATAAGTCGAAAACAAATAAAATAAAAACATAGTACGCACCTTTTACACATATGGGGAGTTTGGAATAGTGGTATTGGGAGGGACACTTGTCACCTATAGTTAATTTTGGACCCCCTCCCTCCCAATACCACTTATCACCTCAGAGGGGTCCGGAATACCACTTACCTCTCCAAAACCGCCCTCCCCCATTTTCACAAAACCACTGTTTTTCAAGTTTTGACCAGTCTTTTTCTAAAGCAGATTTTGGGAAAACAAAAATGAATTTTGAAAAACCGAGAGAGTTTTTTCTCTGTAATAGGATGGAGAACAAAAACCTCTCTCAGTTTTTTCACAGGTGCCACTATTTTGGAGAATCAAAGCCGTCTTTCAGCCTCATTTTTCAGATTTTTGGTTTTTCTGTTACAGTCCCAATTTTGTGGGAGTTGTTACGGCGGGCTGGAGGCAAATTTGGAAAAACCAAAGGATTTTTTTGTCCATAAAATTCCAATATACAATAAAATCCTTTAGTGTTTTACCAGGTGTCATCATCGAAGAGAAACAAATGTCTGTGCGGACCCCTTTTTTGCAGAAATTCAGCCCGTCTTTCATGGCAGACAGTTCATGATTTTTGGGGATTTGTTGCTATTTTTGGTCGAGGAGGTTGAATCTGACTTCAAAAAATTGTGGGGGGATATCTCTTGTTTATTTATGTGAGTTTAATGTAAAAGGGTTGATGATTGAGCTTGGGATTCATGCCCCACAGGGGATACATTGTAATTTTCTTTATGACTTTCCAGAAATAAAATTATAGCTACAGGATTTTTGTGTTAGACTCCCTGGTGATTTTTTTCTCTGCGTAACTATTTTCTTGCTATGTTAATCCATTTGATGTTTTCTCTGATCCAATCATTGAAATAAATATTACGAACATAACTTGTTTTTTTCACTCTGTTTCTGGTCTTTTAATGGTCTACATGTTTTCGTCTGAAGTTGAGCATAGGAATTCTTATCTGATCCTCTACTTGGTATATTTTCCCTTCTTTTCCTCTCCTCCACCAAATCCATAAACAAACCCATGTTATACATAACTAGCCTAATATCTATTCAAACAAATATGTATCAAACAGATAGATCCCTCTCTGAGTCTTGGAGGGATAGATCCAAGACTCAAAGTGGTTTTGATGTTGCCTCTATGACTGTCTCCACAGCCTTGGGCAAATTACAGAGTGCTAACATAATGGATACCATACTGGGGAGCTTTCCCCAGTAGTGCACTTCAAGTTCCAGATCTGATCACTGATGGTGGAAAGTGAGAAGACACAAGAAGGCTGAGATCATTCACCTGACAACTCCAAACAAATCCAAATAGTGCCAACTCAAAGACTCCACTGGAGGAAGAACCAGAAGCATGAACAAGCAACCTAGAAAGACCAGGTACTCGAGCTCAAATTGTATTCATGATATTATTGGTTTCATATGCAATTACTTTCTCTCTTATCATGATACTAGTCCATAGTATATTTTTGAAATTCATGATGACCATTTTCAACCCGATGAACCTCAAAGTATTGAACCCATTCCCATAGCTCTGGTACCCACTCCTACACCTATAGGAAGCCTTGATAGACATAAGCCTTCTAATTTATCTCCTACTCTTTCTAAATCTCCAGATGGTTGTAAGCCTCTTGCTTCACCTCCTGTACCTACCAAAATCCCAGAAAGATACAAGCCCCTAGATTTTCCTCCTATCCTCCATGACCTCCCTGCAAATTACACCAATAATATTCCCAGGTTTGATGGAGAGAATGCCAATATTACTACTGAAAAACACATCTAGAGGTTTGAATATTTTCTTGACCTTTATGAGGTTGAAGATGACGATGTATATATAAGGATGTTTTCCCTGTCTTTGCAAGGTAAAGTTAAGAACTGGTTTAAAAATATCCCAGCTGCAAGAATTAACAATTTCCATCAGTTTGTGCAAGTTTTTCTAGATCGATGGGTGATCATCAGAAATGTCTTTCTCATCCTTGAAGAGTATGACCATTTAAAAAGACAGTCAGGGGAAACAATACAATAGTTTTTAGCAAGGTTCAATAAGGTATATCATGCAATGCCTGCTGATATAAGGCCACCCCTAGGATCAATTCATTTGCATTACCCAGATTCCTTTGATCGTGAGATGGCATTCCAATTGAGAGAAAGGAACACTGCAACACTTGAAGAAATGCAGAACAATGCAGATGATGTGGAGGCAAACTTGTTGATCAAAAGGTCAAAGATAAAGAACAAAGAAAAGGAGCAGTTGAAGTCATCAGAAGCTAAACTGCACATTTTGGCCAGCGCCATGGAAGTGATGATACAGAGGATCGGTAGGAAAGATGAGCTTGCTATCGAAAGACATCATGTTCCATTGATTTCAGAGAAAGAAAAGGTCACAGTTCCCAAAAATTTTGTAGCTCACCCTTGGTACCATGGTTTGGATAATGATTCTTTCATGTATTGAATTCACAATACAGTTGAAGATGAAGTTCCAACCCATCTTGTTGAAGAGCCATCAAGTGATATGATGTGCATTTTTGATGACTTTTATTACTGGCATAATCTACCCAAGTGTGATCAGTATGATGATGATCATGAGGCTGAAATATATGTTGACTGTTCAAAGCAACCAACAACATGTCATTGGCAGGAAGAAGATCAGTTACAACTTAGATATGACAATCAATCTGCACATGGAAATTATGACATCAATGATCAAAGTGCAGAAAATTTTCAAGAAAATGCAAATTGCCTGCCCCTGTGCTTTGCCTCACTCCTAAGGGAACATTTCAAGCAGGTTGTAAATAGAAAGGATGAGGAATGCTCTAATGCACCAAGTAAGGGAAACATGGATTATATAGAATCTATTGCATATTTAGAAGTGCAACCCTTGAGTCTTTGTGCAGGCCAAAACTCGAATGAAAACACAAAGCCTGGGACAGGTAATGAGCTGAACCATTTTGATTCCCTGCGCTTATGTTTCAGTTATTTTCATACTTTGAAAGGGAATCATGGTCAGATTCTGGTTGAGCATCACAAGGTAAGCCATGAAATGTCAACAAAACAAATTCCACAGTCATCTAAAATATTTTATGACCCTATAGCTAATATGTTGGATAGATTGTGTTTTCAAATTCAGTTTTCATTTACCCCCAACGATTTCAAAAATTGTTATGATATGGATATGATCAAACAATCAACTACAGGGGTGTGTTCAATAAAAGCATCTTTTCAGAACCCATAAGAAAAGTTGTAGCCATGTCTAGAAGTGCATGAAGATGCAAATAGCACAACTAAAACATCGAATCGTGAAGTTGAGTTGGTTAAATTTGAATATCAAGTAATAGGTCAAGTTTATCTTGATCCAATGGCTATTTATATGGAGAAATTCTTCATCATAGAGCCACAATGCATTTCCAGTTTTTCTATTATGTGTCGTGATTATCAAGCCCCTTGTGATGAAGATCACAATGGAAATCATTTCATGATGCCTATGCAAGTTCTATTTGTGATATTGATTGAAAGCATTGAAAGAGTAGAGCTAGTAGAGTAGCTACTTGATTGGTTGCATTGACATTTTTGTATTATTTGATTTAGCATGATTTTCAATAGTATTGGGTAGGTAGGAGAATGTGAATAAGCTCAACATTCTGAGCATATCATTTTCAACAGTGTTCATTTTGGTTTGGTTTCAGTTGAAAGATCAAAATAGGTACTGGTTGCAGAATAATTTTGGGATCAACCCAATGAATAAAGCACCGGTTTGCATATTTAGAGTTCAGTGGTTCTTGACACCTCCCAAAAGAGCTTCCATCCCTAGGTGGAGCCACTGTTATAACCCTATAATTCATAGGATCATCTGTTGATTGGAAAATTTTCACTCTGATGTATTTTGGCTTGCAAATAATATTTCATTTCTGCAAATTATTTTCAAGGAAAGGAAAAGAAAAGAAAATTCATGATTTTTGACGTTGAGTGGTGTTTCCTAACCCCATGGAGACAAAATCAAGGGAAACAACGCACAAAACCCACAAAAAGAACTAAACCTAAGTTTTTGTTGCATTCATGCCTGGAGAATAAATAACGTGCTTAGATCGATGATCTATCTAGCGACGCCTAGATCAACGACTAACAGTGGATTCCAGACCCCCTCGATTGTTCTATTTTTAATGGTGGGGGGGCTCTAGAATGGTGATTAACAAGTGCGCATAGATCTACGGTCATCATGACAGCGCGCAAATGGACGGTCTACAGGCAATTTCGGACCCCCTTGACGGTTCTTCCTTTAACGGTGGGGGGGTCTGAAATGAGGTGGTTTTTTCAGCGGTCCCTGTCCCAACGTGTCATCAATCCATTGCATCAGACCTCCTCCACTCCATACCAGTTATTGCTTCCACTCTTCCTGCTTACCACCTTTCCAACTTACCACCATACTGGCAATACCATACCGCCCCTACCTCATGACATCATCCTCCATTATCCCAACACCCATCCATGCATAAACCAAACTTAGGATAAACAAAATGAACAATAAATTAATAAGGTTAATAAACTTAGTTTAATTAGACAAATAAGCTAGGCTAAGTCTTGTTAGAAATTAATTAATTTAGTTAATTAGTAATAAGGTTAGTGTTTATTAATTTAACTTTAATTAAAACAAATACAAATAAATAAACATAAAATAAATAAAACCAAACATGTATTAAAAAGAAACATAATACAAAACAAAACAAATATTAAAACAAATTAAATAAATTAAAACATAAAAACAAAATACAATATTAAAATAAACAATAAATATAAAAAATAAAAAAAAAAGAAAACAAAACATAAAAAATCAAACAAAAAAGCAAAAAAAAAAAAAAAAAACATAGTGCACACCTTTTACACATATCCCAAAATAAATAAATCGACTGACATAAAAAATTCCGGACCCCCCCCCGTGCTTTTCGAACTTTAATGGAAAGGGGGGGTCCGGAATAGTGGTATTGGGAGGGACACTTGTCACCTCCAGGTAATTTCGGACCCTCCCCTCCCAATACCACTTACCACCTCAAGGGGGGTTCGGAATATGACTTACCTCTCCAAAACCTTCCTCCCCCATTTTCACAAAACCATTGTTTTTCCAGTTTTTACCAGTCTTCTTATGAAGCGGATTCCGGGAAAACGAAAACGAATTTTGAAAAACCAAGAGAGGTTTTTCTCCATCACAGGATGAAGAAAAAAACCCTATCTCTATTTTTTCACAAGTACCACCAGTGGGGAGAATAGAAGCTGTCTTTCAGCCTCATTTTTCAGATTTTTGGTTTTTCTGTTATAGTCCCGATTTTGCGGGAGCTGTTACGACGGGCTGGAGGCGAATTTCGAAAACAAAAAGGAAGTTTTTTTCCAACCCATTCCCATATACAATAAAATTTTTAATTTTTTTCTCATGTTTCATCATTGAAGAGAAATAGATGTCTGTGTGGACCCCTTTTTTGCAGAAATTCAACCCGTCTTTCATGGCAGACAACTCAGGATTTTTGGGGATTTGTTGTTATTTTTGGCCGAGGCGGTTGAATCCGACTTCAAAATCTTTTTGGGGGATATCTCCTATTTATTTATGTGAGTTTAATGTAAAAGGGTTGATTATTGAGCTCGGGATTCATGCCCCTCAAGGGATACATTGTAATTTTCTTGATGACTTTCCAGAAATAAAATTATAGCTGCAGGATTCTTGTGTTAGACTCCCTGGTGATGTTTTTCTCTGAGTAACTATTTTCTTGATATTTTAATCCATTTGATGTTTTCCTTGATCCAATCATTGAAAGAAATATTATGAACATAACTTTTTTTTTGCACTCTGTTTCTGGTCTTTTAATGGTCTGGATGTTTTCGGCTGGAGTTGAGCATAGGAATTCTTATCTGCTCCTCTGCTTGGTGGATTTTACCTTCTTTTCCTCTCCTCCACTTTCATTTAATTCAATTTGATCCAACATTATTTCTATCCTACCCTGTGGAGACAATATTTACATCTGAGATAGATCCATTTTCATAAAGGTAGACCCCGTGGCCTAATGAAAATTTGATTTTTTGATCTCCCAAACATACCAAATCGATAAAAAAACCCATGTTCTACATAACTAGTCTAATATCTATTCAAACAAATCTATATCAAATAGAGAGATCCCTCTCTGAGTCTTGTAGGGCTAGATCCAAGACTCGAAGTGGTTTTGATGTTGCCTCTGTGACTGCCTCCACAACCTTGGGCAAATTACAAGGTGCTAACAAGGGGCACTAGGATGAGATGAATATCTATGCTTGTCTGAAGGACCAAATTTTAGAACTTATAATTACAAGCTCTAGTCTAAATATTAACCGATTGGTCACACATGTATGCATTCAGATTCATGACACTTCCCCCTTGTTAAGGGTTACCTTGTGTGCCCCCTTGTGGAGGTGTATGGTTTGTCACAACCATTTGTTGCTTCTACTATCAAAAGGGATTTGTTAGGACAATGTATCGTTGTGGGGATCCCACATACCTAAGTATCGATGAATATCCTCCACCTGAGGACACTAGTGATTAAGATGGTCTCCATTGTAAAAATTGCATGAAACTTCAATTTCTTCTTCTCTTTCTTACATCCTGCATTATCATTTGGATTAGGGTTAGTCCCTTGCCTAGGGTTAGAATTATTATTTCTATTTTATTATTTCCTCCATGTTGTTGAGAATTATTCAAAGTTGTGAATTACATTGAATTAACGTCGAAGGTCCAGGAAAGGAATGTGGAATTTTTTGATGATGGCACAATCATGGGTAGATTCTCAGTTATTAACATCTCACTCATTTTCCTAGTTAAGTTTCCAACATAAACATGGGACACTGAACTAACCATGCCATTGGCATGTGGTCCTAGGGAAGGTTTGGATGGATTTTCTAATGGCCTAGGAGGATGAAAGATTATATCATATGATGTTCTAGATTGAAAATAAATCAAGTTTAGATGCTAATCATACAAAATCACCTTCTCTTTGATTATCGCCCATAGAGCTACATCCTTAGCAATTGGAGGTAACAATGATTTCATGAACCAATTTGCTAGAAATTGATCCATAATTTTAGCTCTAATGAGCCTACACCATTTTCTCCATTCATGCATATGATAAAAGATAAATTTGGTGATACTTTGACATATAGTGTCAAAAAAGGCATCTCCAAAGAGGAAAAATTTCTAAATCAAGTGACCAATAATTCAATGTACCATTTCACAACACTTCCTATCAAGGTTCTTTGGAAAAGTCTCAAACTAATTCTATCATCCACTAATGAGTTAGATGAATACCATAGGTGGTAAGACATGAAATGCATGGACATAACTTCTTTCTGTTTCCCATCAAACTTGGGAATGTTGGATGATAGTTTAGGGGGTATTGTCATCCACGTGGGTTTGTTCTTGATGGTGTCATTTGTCAACCAATATAGATTATATAAATTCAAAGTCACAAAGAAATTTAACTTCATGTTGGTAAATGGATATATGAGAGAACTTGCATTCTTGATGGAATTACAAATCCCCCCATATTACTACCCCCGAGGACATTACTAACCTGAGAACTAGTAGAGACTTTCATAGCAGGACTATACCTAGGATCAAAATTCCAACCAAATGAAAAACCAACATCAAGTGTTACTGAACTACCTATGGTTATAATAGAAAAAGGTGGGAACCCACTTCCAACAATGAAACCAATGATTTTCCCTTTGCCAAAATCAAATTTAGGCATAGGCACTCATGGATTAATAATGGGCATAAAAAAAGTTATTATACTAGTGGAAGTAAGAGATTTGACCAGTGGAATTATATAAAATGGAACACCCAATGTCTAAGGCATGTATGTGGAAGAAGATTATACCATTAATTAATGGAAAGTAGGTGGTCATTGCGACTCCTCTAGTCACATTGGGGGAAGTGGGAGTAGTTCATCCCATATTGGATGAACCACTAATGCCTGACATCATGTGGGGATTACTAAAATATGGAAAAGGATCACCAAAATAGGGCCCACTCACCTGAATGAGTAAAGGGTAAAAAAGACTAGTCAAAGGAAGGTTAAAATTTGGTGGAGGACTTTTGTCAGCAGCTTCAATATCCATGTGTTCACTCTCCTCTAAATTTGATGTGTGAGTCTCAGAAACTAATATGTTGGAGTAATCCTACGTGGACATACACCATCACCCAATGGGCAGTAGTTCCTCTATTTCTAGAGTAATCACTCGGTGTCTAAGACAATGGCGAGGAGTTTGGTCAACCATGGTGAAATATTTGTTTTAACAAAATAAAATAACAACCTAAGGCCAACTAGAGATAATTAAACATAGAGAACACTATAGAAAATATNATTTTCTATAGTGTTCTCTATGTTTAAAATAACAACCTAAGGCCAACTAGAGATAATTAAACATAGAGAACACTATAGAAAATATAAATCTTCAACAAACAAACAATATAATAATCAAAGGGTCCTTTTGAAAATCAAATCTGGGGTGATGAAGTCCATAGTACTTGGCTAGCGAAGGTAAAAATGTAGTTATGGTAACCTTCATGCAACAATCACCCAAGGTGAAATTACCCTCGTGAATAATGGCACCCTTTATGGGATTTAAAATGAATATTATATGTTTTCCTTAGGTACCATAAGTACTTCCCACTTGTAGTCACCTGTGTGATTCCCTAGGAAAAGACACTAAGGTCACCACTTCACAATTGGTGTCGAAGGTGAATATTTATGGGTCAATATTATGAATATGGGAAAGGAATATAGAAATAAATACTCAACCCAAAACTCTATAGAAAAGTGGTCTCACCTCGAGGACTTGCCACTTCAACCCAAATCCCTTGTACATGCAACAATCCCACCAAACAAGTGAAGAGGGGAAATATGCTCCACTTGCTTATCTTGACTGTAGTGCTTGACACATGTGTGAGATGTGTTTTCCTAGGAAAGTGATACTTTCTAATAATTGATTTATCACTCTCTAGTCAATTCCTAGTTCAGTTTTGTGGCTTTGGAGATTTTACTCTCCAATCCTACACCAAGGCCCTAGAATCTAGACTAATGAGTGTTTTCTAAAAAGAAAACATCTAGTTCTGTTTAATTAAGTGCTTCTTTTTAATTCTCTTGATTACTCAAGGGTATGGAGTGGACTTTATCATGATGTTCTTGACTCATTCTATCCAAAGAATGAGAAAGGTATGCAAATGAAAAACAATGCACTTTTGTTTATATTTAGTGAACTCTATCTAAGGAAAGGAGAAAGAGGTTCCTTTTCACAATTTGAAGAAAAAAAACAACAATCAATCTTCAAATTCAACTACCCAACAAATTCCTCAAGAAATTTCAGATCTCTAAATACTCAAATCCAATGCATCAATGTAACTTTAAATGGAAACCAATATTTCCAAAAATAATGATTATGAGATGCAATTCTTTTTAGTTTCACTTAAAATTCAAATGAAACAAGGAATGCAAGCCACAAGTAAATTTGAAATTGAGATGCAATTCAATTTTGCAAAGTTCACTATTCACAAGAAAAAGAAATCATAACAAATGATATGTGAAACTTCTTAACCCAATCATGATTCAAATGAGCCAAGAGATATAGTAATAAAGATGCACATGCTATTTACTAATGCACAAAATATTCCCCAACCAGAAAACACCTAGATCCATAGGCAAAATGATGGAAAATGCTAAAAATTCACATATAGGAATTGGTTGTGGCTTTCCTTTCAACAACAAGTAGCTAGATAGGCTTGGTCATAGGTTTTTACTAAGAAACAAGAAACTAGTTTTCCTGGCCATGGGTTGTATACAAACAAGGCATGACTAGATACAATAGTGCTTGGAGAGAATCATGAGCGCAAAGAAATTTGAGGAAAAACTTAGAAAATACAACCTAGTATAAAGGAAATAAGCATGCATGCACTCGATACTAAAATACAAACAACACATAGTCTACAAAAACTCTTAGGGATGAAAAGGAACAAGGAAAATGCCTAAAAAACTAGGAAAGAAATCAAAGTTCTTCCCCAATGGAGTCACCAATTTGTTTGTAGGAAGATTCCTCTATGGATTAAAAAATTCCCTCTTTGGTTTAATAAAGGCCAATGAAATACAATATGATAGACCCCTATATCTTTCTCCTAGAGATAATCATACAATTTCATATGATAATTAGAGAAAAGGAAGGGAGACATACCTCAAACTGATGGTTGTCCAATGCATCCACAACTTCTTATGAGATCCAATTCCCATGATGCTACTTCACCTATTGACCTGCACACCAAACAAACAAACCAAACCTTCCTCATACCTTCACAACATAACAAATGAAATTTTCATGATCTAAACTCTAATCTAATATCTCAAGCCTATTAGGATAAACCAAAGCCAAATTTACGATACAATATATCGATGAATTACTCATATTTTTTTTGGGGGGGAAGAGTATAGATATATATTAAGTAAAAGGAATTACATGTATTAGATGATACCTTGAGATTCGATGTTGTACTCCTCTCTCCAAGACCTATACCTTTTCTCCTTAGCCACAAACTCACTTTGTTGAAGAAGTATAACCACCATATTACGATAAGAGGACAATGAAAATTCTCACCTAGGCTCTAGTCAAAGTAGTATCGATTCCCAACACTCAACAATATGTAGCAAGATCAAGACTAAAGGACCTTTCTCCGATTCGCTAACATAAGGAAACTTATGTCTTTTATGATGATTCCCCATCCCCTATATTTGGCCTCTTCTTACATACCATTAGAGGAGCTTGTAGATAGGCTTCATGGCATGCGAACTAAGCGAATACAAGTCATGCACAACTTCCATGCATAGTAATGCACTCTTTTCCACCCATATCTTGTCAATATCCTTGAGATTATTTAGTTCTGGAAGATCTAAGGGGTGGTCATGAATTTTGGATGGGAAACCTGCAACTACACATGAATTATCTATGAGGAAACCGCGACCAACAACTCTTATTCTAGGGAAACATGTGGACATGGATTTTTGTAGCTTCTCATCAGAAATTTCCTTGGTACAAGTGCGATTTAAACTTAATTACATCCAATAGTTTCCTTACAAGGCTTATGGTCTCAAATACAAGTACAATAATATGAAAATCATAAAAATTGTATAAATAACTAGTATGATTTATAGGACCAATAAAGACTGATATAAACCATTATTTACATCCTTTAGAACATATTTGCCAACACAAGTTTAAAAATTCATATCTTTATTAGCAAGAATAGTAAACAAAAAACAAATTGATTGACATCCCATTTATATGAAACATGTATTTAAATTCACCAATTGGAACATCCTCTTTTATTGAACTAAGAACTTGAAGGTGGCTACTATCACAAATAAAAAGTATCAAATTGAATGTCTATATTTCTAATAAGAAGTAAATAAGAAGAAATACTTGTCATATGATGAAAAACATTTAAATCCATGAACCATTTTACAAAATGGAAAGGAGTCTTATAAGATTTAAAAAAAACTGTAGCAAGAACAACTACTTATCTTACCAACCTTGATTATATATATCTCCATTATCCTTTTATTTTGAAAAGTCTTTATGCTTTTTAAAACAATTTTTTTCTAGACTATTTAGATGCATTGTGCGAGGCCTTGAGAAGACTTTTTTACCCTCTAGGTTACTTGTCAAAATTAAAGTGTAGGTGGTTATGGCTACGACAAGCTTA
Source organism: Picea glauca (assembly GCA_000966675.3). Classification (NCBI taxonomy): domain Eukaryota; kingdom Viridiplantae; phylum Streptophyta; class Pinopsida; order Pinales; family Pinaceae; genus Picea; species Picea glauca. Next base: position 665,490 of record JZKD02S0322730.1, read on the forward strand.
GGGTCAAAGTATACATGAGTTTATCAGGTTGTTCACTCACCTCCAACTACAAGTCCAAATTAGGGATTCTAAAGAGGCACTATCATAAAACTCGATACCATGATGTTGTAGAATACATATTTTTACAATGTCAAGCCACACCCAAAACATTATACACTAAATAGGAAATTGTTTGAGTATTTTGAGGCACCCCCATCCACTAATTCCTCTCCTCCACCCGAGATCATATCTATTCATAAACCTACATATATAGATCCATCCTTACTCTGAATAACAAAAATGCATGCCACATCATCTTCATATATACTTTCTACTCACAATTGTCAAATCAAAGATCAACTTGCCACCACAATCCTCGACAATGATAGCCAAAATAACTTCATTCACATAATTTTGTCAAGAATCTGCAACTTCCAACTACCCCACACCCCTCTCTTATCAAATAGGCTAGGTACAACATGAATACCCTCATTGTAGTGTTCCTTACTAGAAAAATATAAGCTTTAGAGTAGAAATAATAGTCTATAACAAGATTAGAGCGAAAATGACAAATTATAACAGTGATGGGAAATTATAAGAAAATCAAAACACCATAGTTAGCAATACCTTTATTAATGAAAGAAATGTTCACTTGATTCTTCGAGTATTCCACCTCTATCCAAGTAGATCTCCACAAGACATATCATTACATTGCTTACACTTCTTTATATATTTTCTATTTTGTAACATCCCCAGTTTTAACCCCCTCAAATTATAATTTAATTGTATAAATGTGATTTAGAATGGTGAGCCGATATGTTTTGGGTGAAGAGTCCATATTGATTAATATGGATGAGGTCCAAGCTATGTAAACAATACATTGAAATAATTAATAAAATAATAATCACTGGTTGTGATACAAGAGGGATGATAATGATGGGAGTCTATGATTCAATAAGAGAGGGGTCTAAAGAGGGATCCAAGGGAAACCCATGTCTTTTGCTTGAGTTAATGTATCTTACCTTATAATTTTCCCCTCAAGTGTGTGAGAGCTCAATCCTTGAATACATGTAAGAGGGTGGATGTGAGAAGTCACATCCCTTAGTAGCATGGGGATGAAGTACAATCAACATTGGGGAGTGTGAGAGTAAACATGCTTGGTTTTGCTTGCACAAAAAGGAAATTCGTATGGAAAAGGAGAAGAGTTTTTACATGATTTTTTTGGGAAATAAGAGGGGATATGAGTACTAGGAAGAGCACCAGGCATGCTCTACTCGATGGAAGCCATTATTGGGCTATTTTTATTCTAGAAAAGTGGCTTGTGTGCTTGTAAAAATAGGTCGTGTGCATGCAAAGCATTTGTAATTGAGGACATTTCTCATGAGAGTTGTGAAGGATGTTGTGATCACTCTTGGAGAAAATGAGAGTTCTTGGAGTCCCCAACTGAGAGATTCCTATCCATTTGAGTGCATTGGATCCCTGGAGGGAAGTGGTAAGGACCGACGGACTGTGTGTAGTGAAGGGGGATCCTATTCCTTGGGTTGTGCAGGTTGAGGGAAAGAGAGATGGTGGATTGGAATTTATATTGGAGTAGAACCTAGGTTTTGCGCTACTAAATGTGGAGAGTGGAAAACCAAGAGGGATAGATATTATTGTGGACTCATAGCCTCAACTCAGGGGTGGATTTCTGTTGAGAGAATATGAATAGAAAGCCTATGGATGAGAGGAATGTTTTTCGTACGCAACCATTTGGTTACTTTATAAATGTTGGGTATGTTTTATATTATTTTCACGACAAAACTTAGTGTCCACATTGCACTGGCATGCATGGGGAACAACCCTATTTTTTTTTTCTTTTGGTGGGTTTTGCGTCTGTTTTTAGCGATTTTCCGGCACATAGTTTTTCACTGATGGTTTTCTAATTTTAATTAAGGAATTAGGGTTGTTGACTAATCCGAGTCAATGGATTAGGGGTTTTGGATGCTGCAATATCCTATATATATAATATTGTAAACAATTAATATATATGATGAATAAAATATCAGAGGTCTGACTCTAAACATGTCGTTGGTTTTCCCAGTTTCGGTTTCTAGGGTAAAATCTCTATGTAATGTGTGTGTGTGTGTGCCATTGTATATTTTCTGTTTTTATTAAGAATTTGTTTACAGTAATTAATTGTGAAAGGTTAAAATCTACAATAAATAGATGAATTATCTATTAATCTTTATGATGTTAATTATGCTATTTTAATGGTTTTATATGAATGTTGTGTGTTTGTTGTTTTGCTTGAAAAATTGCATTCATGCTTTAAAATATGTTAGATGCATTTTAAATTACGGGCCTGATTCCCCTTGGTTCATTTATATGTATGGGGCATTTTAAATTTTGTAGGGTATGCTACAATGTGGTATTAGAGATTCTGGTTGAAACACCAGGATTGTATGGGCCAAGACTAGTGCAAATTGAGTAGAAATTCACTATTACCGATTTTGGATCTATGACAGATTTGGGGAAAATTTCAAAATCAGAGTGAAATATCCAAATTCATGAACAAATTTAGGTTGAAATTACACCCAAAATGGTTGAGGAGATGATCGATGACATCAATATGTAAGTTGCAGAGTCAAATTTGGCCCAAAATGTCGAAGTTTGTGTTTTAACAATGGTTGAGGAGATAGTAAAATCAATACTATAGATTTCATGTGAATTAGTTATCAATGATCGAGATTCATTTTGGTTTGGTTAAAACTTCCAAGTCCACTAAAGAAAAATTTCAGAGAAATTATAAAATTCACGAAAATTTATAATTTTTCAGGATTTTTGAAAATTCCATAGAGTGATGATGTGGAATGACAAGGTCCACAGTGGCATTGCCATGTTGGTAGAAGGCATGGGTCATGGAATAGAGCTAATGGATCAATGGTTGAGATCACTTGATTTTTAATAATCAACGATTGAGATTCGTTTGTAGGTTTGGAGAAGCTCGATGAAGATCGGTGGTCCAGATCTAATGTGGAGGATAATTTTTGGAGGAAGCTTCGCAGAGAAAGGCTCGTAGGAGAAGGGTTTTGGAAAAAATATTCACAAAGAAAGTCTTGAGAAACAATATTTTTGATGTCTTGACACTATGCAGGGAAAACATTGGAGAAGTTAAGCTCAATAGGGTTGCAAGTTGTAGTTCGCGAAAAAAAATCTTAATAGCATGTTAACTCGACACTCCGTGGGGAAAAATTCACGAAGGTGTTTTAGATAGGCTTGTGGGTTACGAGATTTGTAAAATTCACAATTCAAGGTTAAGTTTCCACTCTGTGGGAAAATTTCCTGAAGGTGTTTCTGATAGGCTTGCAGATTACGGGCTTTGGGGAAAGCATAGTACGAGGCTAAGTTTCCACCTCGATGGGAAGATTCTATGAGGGAAGGCCTCATAGACATGCATGAAAACCTTTATAATGTGCTACATAATATTATTATGGGAAGAGTCTACAAAGGAGAGTTTGACATGCTTGCATAAGGTTTGGACGATGGACGATAGAGGAGAACGATGGATGATGACATGGAAAAATCAATGGATGACACATTGACTTAGTAGACATGTTTCATGCTATGTCATCTGGATTGGAAAGGTCAGACGCAAATTGGATTAATAGACGGTTACAACAGAAAAAAACCAATTTATATGAAATTGTTTCAGATTTTGAGGGTCATAAGGCTGCAGGGGCATTTTAAGGTCCCAAACAACATTTTAAGGTTTTTGAATTCACGAGAACTACGTGTACCATTGGTACACATATTATTTTCTTTTAGAATGAAATAACTCAGTGATATCTTTCCAATGAGCCATTCTAAGTGAAAAATAGAGCTCCTATGAGAAAGTTACAACTCAAGCAATACAAGGTATAACTTAGGTACTAGTTTACTTCCAGAGGGAATACCACCCTGCTCGTAAGTTTGTTTGGGGCACATAAGGATTATGTGGAAAGATCATGGACAATATAAAACAACCATGGAACTAAAATTTGATTCTAGGCACCTGATATTGTATAGGATGGAAAAAAAGACACATGTATCAGTAAGGGGTAAAAATGAGAAACCAATTTAAACTTCTGCAGACCATAACTATCAACTTACATCCCAGATAAAGATGAAATTTTGAATAATATCTCAAAACGTAGGTACGAAGATACCCATTTGGACTCTTGGTAAAATTCAAAAGACGTTGGTGTGGAGATTCTCAATAAAGCTAAATTTCCAAGTCTGGAGAAGGTGTAAAAGGACAGAGTTTCCATTTCCAGATCGATGCATATTTTGACTAGAGCATTAGATTAGAAATATAAGAGTTGTTGTGAACTAATTGTCATTAATATTATCAATGTCTTAATTTTTTTTCTTTCTGTTTCCTAACATATTTTCTTCTACAAGTGACAAAAGTTGGCCTCTGAAAATTATTTGAACCGGTGAAACATGTGCAAAGATGGGTGAACTGATGATTTTAGGAATCCATAACTTTCATATCATAAATCAGTTTGAAGCATGAGTATGGTCATTGGAAAGGTAATCCAAAGGAAAACACGACAAAAGGATTGATTTCTCTAAGGAATCATTTGGTTGTTTCATAAATTTGTAGGAAAAGTGGAGCTGGATTCCATGAACCATATAACTATTTAAAGTGGAAGTTTTCCAAATAATGTTGATTTTGGAGAAACATTTCTAAATGATAGAGGTGCATGTCAAAGGTGAGTATTGGGTAAA
>JZKD02S0322730.1:670267-700930 GCA_000966675.3 Picea glauca
GACATGGAAAAATCAATGGATGACACATTGACTTAGTAGACATGTTTCATGCTATGTCATCTGGATTGGAAAGGTCAGATGCAAATTGGATTAATAGACAGTTATAACAGAAAAAACCCAATTTATATGAAATTGTTTTAGATTTTGAGGGTCATAAGCTTGCAGGGGCATTTTAAGGTCTCAAACAACACTTTAAGGTCCTTGAAATCATGAGAACTACGTGTACCATTGGTACACATATTATTTTCTTTTAGAATGAAATAACTCAGTGAGATCTTTGCAATGAGCCATTCTAAGTGAAAAACAAAGCTCCTATGAGAAAGTTACAACTCAAGCAATACAAGGTATAATTTAGGTACTAGTTTACTTCCAGAGGGAATAATGCCTTGCTCATATGTCCATTTGGGGAACATAAGCATTATGTGGAAAGATCGTGGACAATAGAAAACAACCATGGAACTAAAATTTGATTCTAGGCACCTGATATTGTATAGGATGGAAGAAAAGACACATGTATCAGTAAGGGGTAAAAATGAGAAACCAATCTAAACTTCTACAGACCATAACTATCGACTTACATCCCAGATAAAGGTGAAATTTTGAATAATATCTCAAAACGTAGGTACAAAGATACCCATTTGGACTCTTGGTAAAATTCAAAAGACGTTGGTGTGGAGATGCTCAACAAAGCTAAATTTCCAAGTCTGGAGAAGGTGTAAAAGGACAGAGTTTCCATTTCCAGATCGATGCATATTTTGACTAGAGCATTAGATTATAAATATAAGAGTTGTTGTGAACTGACTGTCATTAATATTATCAATGTCTCTTAATTTATTTTTTTCTGTTTCCTAACATATTTTCTTCTACAAGTGACAAAAGTTGGCCTCTAAAAATTATTTGAACCAGTGAAACATGTGCAAAGATGGGTGAACTGATGATTTTAGGAATCCATAACTTTCATATCATAAATCAATTTGAAGCATGAGTATGGTCATTGGAAAGGTAATCCAAAGGAAAACACGACAAAATGATTGATTTCTCTAAGGAATCATTTGGTTGTTTCATAAATTTGCAGGAAAAGTGGCGCTGGATTCCATGAACCATATAACTATTTAAAGTGGAAGTTTTCCAAATAATGTTGATTTTGGAGAAACATTTCTAAATGATAGAGGTGCATGTCAAAGGTGAGTATTGGGTAAAAAAGAGTATTGAAACTCATGATACTGTCTATGAAAATGTATATAGGCACATTTGAAGTGCATTAGCCTGTAAAATAAAAGGGGGCTGGATTTTAATAGCAGGGTATTATTAACATTTAGATCATATGTCATGAGTGGAGGTTGTGTGGTTCTATTGTAGAATTTAGTTCGAAGGTCCAACAAACAGGGAAGCAGGGCGAAGCTTGTAGATTTTAATGGGGTAATAATGAGCTACAAATAAGGTAACGGAGAGTGGATAAAGGACTATTGACCAACAAGAGTTGATCAAATATTTTATATTCCTCCTTGTATTGTTCATTCCTAGAATTCCTCCATACTCATACAATTTTAAAACTTTTAGAGACCTCTGTGGGTTCTTAATACACTACATTACTACAAAGTTCTGCAACCCGCATAACACTCTATTTAAATTTCCTGACCTCCATCCTTCACTATTCACACTTAGAAATTTTGTTGAATGCTGACATTCATCTATGAGTGTGGAGCACCATTCCTTTCACTCTGTCACCTTGCTGTCTCATGATCCTGATCATCCTCTATCACACCATCCCACTGTCTCTTCCATCCACAATATTGATCATCCTTTGTCTTGATCGTTTATTGTCCTGCTCATCCATCATCCTGCTTGTATCGCTTGTTCGCCATCCCATTCTTCTATCCTCCCAATCATCCACCACCACACAACACTAAAATACTGTATGCCCTTTCCTTTTCACGTTTTCCAACTTGCATTAAATCACTCTTTCTAGAAATTATTGCCACTCATATGATTTATAATACAATTATTAATAACGAGATTCTTGAGGAAACCTTCCATAAATGTTAATACGAGTTATCATTTAAATCCTTGAATTAAGATCTTTTGAATGTGTTAAAACAAGTTTTTTTTTATACTGGAAACTTGAAAGACTATTGTTAAGTTTGTCACCTTGGCTAATATGTCAGCTCAAAGAAAATAACATTTCTATGGAGACACCATAAATATTTGGGGACAAGAAGATAAGAGATTTCAGTGGTCACATGCTTACATGTATTATTTCACATTACCACCACCAAAGAAGAATTTGAATAAGATCTGGATATCTGGAATTGCATCAACACAGTGTGTGCTAAAGGTATATGACTTCAAGGGATTGATTTTGTGGTTTTTTGATATGTTTGATAAGAAAAGAAGAGTCATCTAATTGCAAGGAGAAACACATATTTCTTCATCCCCCTCTATTTTTATAAGAATGTTCAAACTCTTTGAACAAGCCATGATTTTCAAGAGAGCTGAAGCTGAGGATTTTATTAAGACGAAAAATGGAGGAACCAAACTTTTACAGAGCTACCTTAAAGATACGTCATATTTTCCTGAAGACTTCTCCAGTATTGTAATACCCTAGTTTTGAGTCCCAAGGTTAATAATGTATTTTGTTTATCTGATGAAAGGACAGAGTGGCTGAACAATTGAAAGAGGTCAGAATGCATAGGAAATGTAATACTTTGATTATATTAATAAAATACATTACTAATAGTGAGACATACAAGTAAAACAGTTATAGGGGGCTATGATTCTACAAAAGAGGAGGGATATGAGGGGCTAAGTATTTATTATTATTTCTAATTATTGAGTTAACCACGTTTGTGTTGGGGGGAGAATGAGGGGGGCATGTGAGTCTCTTTGGGAGACCACATTGTGCCTTGGGAATCCTTGCTATTTAAACCTTTCCTGTGGGTTGTTTGGGATTCAATTCATTCACCATTCATTCATTAGTTCCTCATTTTTCCCTCTCTCATTTCACTCTTCTTTCTCATTCTTGGTTTGGCATGGGGATTGGAAAATGAATTGATGAAGGTAGTGAGCCACATATGGATGGTTGTAGGAATTATTGGTGTATTCTAGTAATAAATGGATGTTTGCATGCATGAGATCATTGACAATTGTGATAGGAATGTACACAACTAAGAATCCTTGAAGTTTCCATCTTTGATATTTCCTAACCAGTCACACTGAGAGCCCTAGAAAGAGGTGGAAAAATTGAAGGGACTACATTATAGAGATGGGAGCTCATCTCTTTGGGTTGAGTAGGATGAATGGGGATGAGAGATGGAAAATTGGGATTGTTGTGTGGTTGAGAAACCTGTGAGACCTTGATTTACGACTGGTTTGGGAAACTGAGTGTTGGTCTAAGACCCGTCCTTGTAGATTCATATCCTCATCTTGGGGGTGACCTATTGCATAGAGTTTATGTGCAACATAGCATAAGGTTGGGTGGAACATCCAACATCTATAGTAGTTGGTGTAATTACATTTTAAAGATAAGTTCTCTGTTTTGTGTTTCTTTGCTTGTATATTTATTTCCACTGTGTATTAAATATCATATCTATGATTTGTTTATGCTATGCATGTTTGTTGGTTATTGTTGTGCATGGAATGTTAAGCATTATTTTATAGTATATCACAAATATTGATTATTTCATGTGCTTTTATGATGTTTCTTGAATTTAAAGAATGACAATATAAATTCAAATTTTCCCAAGAAATCGAATTTAGAAGTACCCAAGCAATTGGTACATGATAAATTGGTATCAAAGCAACACCAAGAAATAAATTTTTTTGTTTGCTGATCTAGGTATGTTACGAGTGGTATTAGAGTGATTTTTTTTGTGTTCTGATACTGGGTATGTTACAAATTGGTATTGTAGTTGCAGTCTACAACACCGAGCCTTCAAGAGTGTGCTACATGACATAAGTTGTTTGGATGAGTATTTTATTTTGAATGAAATTATTTTCTATGGGATAATGTTAGAAGAGAGAAGATTGTGGTTTAACAGTATTTTTATAGCTAAGGAAACCATGATCAATTGATTCTCCATGGCCCTAGATTTCCAATGAGCCATAATTTGCTTGATTTGGGCATTGGGATCATAAGTTATGACTCCCAAAATTCCAGTGCATAGCAACTGTTGATCTAGCCTCCACGTGGATTCTTAGCCATAGATTTGCGATTTGAATTATTCTTTTATACCACATGCATTAGGGACAGTTTCCACAACTAGTTTATAAGAAAAAAATGAACCCATTTTCACTTGCGCATAAAGCACAAAGAGCCATGGAACTCTGCGAAGCTTGTGCGTGATGTAATTTTTGGATGCCACCTCAACACCCCATCCTTACACCCAGTCAGTGCCCAATAATATATCATACATGCTAGTTTTCACTGTGTGATAGGTCATATTGTCACAACATATCATCGAAATAGTGGTATGGAGGTTATGATACCACACAAAAATGCATCGGACCAGACCAAAAATCACTTGGGAAGAAGGGAGTGTGGAGGTGTTCTTAGCGAGACTAGATTGGAGTCGAATGGCAGGGAGTTGGATCGAAGATTACATAGGGTGACTGATGGCCGGTGGGTCGGTGGACCGAAGTGGAGTTGAATTTAGGGAAGTTGGATGGAAGATTTCATGGGGTGACCAACGAACGATGGGATAGTGGAATAAACCAGAGTAGAATGGTGGGGATTTGGATGGAAGGATTGTGCGAGTTTACCAGTAGCTGAGTCGTCTGGTGTCCCATTAGACTTGACCAAATTGAATGGTGGGGAGTTTGATGGAAGGATTGCACAGTGTGACTGGTGGCCTGGTAGTCTGGTGTCCTGGTGGCTGAAGCCCATTCATTGGACCAGAATGGGAGCATATAGAAATGAGAGAAGGGGAAGCATTCTCTCTGGCGACGTAAGCCTATCAACCAGACCAAGACTAGAGGTGTAGAAAAGTGAGGAGAGGGGGGAGAACTACTTGGTGACCTATGGAATGGTGAACAAATCCATTTCATCACCACATCCATTTGACGTTAGCACCACAACATCAACCATGCCAGTAGATAGCTAGTTTTGCTAAAAAAATCTAAGTTTGGATTTTTTTTTAAAGGAAAAAGTTGCAGATTCCAAATTATTGTAGAATATTACTAGAGTGATAGATAGAGAATTTGAAGGTCATTGTGAGTTCAAAATTATGATTATTATGAGTTCCCGATACAAAATTTTTCTTGGTTCCTAATGGATTTTCTTCTGAAGTAGATAGAAGTTGGGCTTCTAGTAAAATTGCACCAGTGGAGAAAGTGTATAAATGGGGTGAAAGTGGCTTTTTTCAAGAAGCCATACCTTTCATCTCAAAGATCAGATTGGGGCATAAGAATAGTCATTGGAAATCTAATGTAGAAGAGAACAACCTAGAATTATCATAGTTTCGAGAATCATGATATAAATTCTTCATGAATTGAGTAGAAAGAGGACTTGTAGCATTAATTGACAAAATTTTATAATATGTCTAATTCTAACAAAAATGGTTGCTTTCACATTTTACAGAATTAGAGGTATAAGCAGATTAATTCAAGTCCATGATTTCATATCAGAGTCATGGAGGATGCACAAAGAGCCTGTAGTCATGGGAGAGAATCCAAAGGTCAAAATATCAGTGTTGGTAATGCAGAGATAAAATCTAATGGACATAGGAGTAGAGTGGAACCAACAAAATTGGTAGAGACTATGTGAAGTATGAGAATGGAAGTGCAGAGTTACAGAGTAGACAATGAGAAGATGATGAGATAACATAATCAAATAAATTCTCAAATGATGCAAAGCCTAAATCAGTTGCAGAGGAAAGCAAATAATGGATCAGGCTCAAGACACGAGGAAGAAGGTAGAGATCATGAAAGAAGAGATAAATACAAAAGACACAGTCATTCAATAATTTCTAGTAGAAGTCATAGACATCATTCACCTCCTTACTCAACAAGGAGGTTTTATGCATTTGAATATTCAAGGAGAAATCCAAAAGTGTCTCCTGTTAGACATCAAAGAAGAAGATATGAGTTGGACAATTTTCAAGGAGATCTTAGGTAGATTAAGCCACCATCCTTTAAAGGTGAAAGAGAAAGGGAAGATGGTGTTGAAGCCTAGTTTCTTGCAATTAAGAAATATTTTCACTTGCACAACTACTCATATAATCTAGAAGCTATAATTTCCACATACCATTTACATGGAAAATATGTTATGTGGTGGGATTAGCTAAATCCATTTAAGCACATTAATGAGAGTAGTATCACTTGGAAACAATTCAAGAAATATTTTCAGAAGGAGTATCTTTCAGAGCACTACTATGACAAGATGATGCAAGAGTTATTTTAACCTAGGTTGGGGAGCATGACCATGGGATAATATGAAAATAAGTTCTTGGGATTGTTGAAGTATGTGGGGTTTATCAAGGATGAAAAGGTGAAGATACAAAGGTTTTTGAGTGGACTACCATATTTTTATAAAGATAATATTCAATATGATGAGCCCGAAAATTTGAAAAAAACCATTAGAAAGGACAAATACTTGTATGAGAAAGGAAAGGGAAGATAATCTTTACAAAAGTCTTGGAAGGACAAGAAGAAAGAGAAATAAGATCAAAGAAGGAAGGGATTCAAACCTCCTTTCAATAGAAGCATTCCTAATGCAAATCAACAAGATCAATTTGCTAAGAATGAATCCAAGAGGGAGGAATTCTTGGGAAAAAGCGGAAGATCACCAATAAAATGTTGGGGATGCAAAAAATATCACATGTACAAGTATTTTCTTCATAGAGAAGACAAAATGAGAACCTTGCAAACAATCCAACAGGATACAATAGTAAAAGACATGGGAAAAAATATTCCAAGAATATATGCAGCTTTGGAAGACCGATAAGTAGAACACCAATCCCATATGATTGAGGTGGAATGTAAGATCATTAACCGTCCTATTTCTATTTTAGATTAAGGAGAAATCCATAATCACATTGATCCTAAAGTAGTGGAGATATTTCATTTGAATAATAATTATATTGAAAAATAAAGTTTTGTTCATCTAGGCACTAGAACCAAAAGAAGAATGAATGAGACTATTACAGGTTGTCCAATAAATAGAAATGGAGTAAGTACTAATGTTGACTTGAATATCATACCATCAAGATATTATGATATCCTACTTGGAATGTATTGGTTGGACATACATCATGCTATCCTAGATTTCCATAACAAGACATTTATTGTCTTTATGAAGAAGGAAAACAAAGCAACACTGTGAAAGGAATTCCAAGACCCATTTCTATTAGGGATATTTCAACCTTACAATGGAAGAGATGTTTCAAGAAAGGATGTCAATTGTATTTATCTCATGTGGAGGAGCCAAAAAATACCAAAGGGTCAAGTCTCGAATATTTTCAGTATAGAAAGAGTTTGAATATATATTCCAAGAAATAATAGGATTACCACCAAAGAGGGATAAATGTTTCTCTATTGATTTAGTACCAAGATATTCCCTAGGGTGAAAAATCCTTTTATAATGAGTACATCAAAATTAAAATAATAACAAATGTAGCTATAAGAATTTTTGAAGAAAGGGTAGATACGCCCAAGTGTTTCACTTTGAAGAGAACCAATACTCTTTATTAAAAATAAAGATGGAACATTGAGGCTATGTATTGACTTTAGACAACTGAATAAAGACACTGTGAAGAACACATACCCTCTACCCATAATTGATGACCTCTTTGATCAACTAAAAGGAGAAAATATATTTTCAAAGATAGAATTGAGATCAGGATACCACCATGCAAGAATCAAGGAAGAAGAAATCAATAAGACAACCTTTAGATCTAGGTATAGACATTATGAATTTGTAGTGGTTCCATTTGTACTGGCCAATGCACCATCTATATTTATGTGCTTGATGAATGCCATATTTAAAAATTATCTGAATAAGTTTGTCATTGTATCCTTGGATGATATACTTATCTATTATAAATCAGAAGAAGAACATGAGCATCACTTGAGGTTGGTACTGCAAGTACTAAGGGAACAATAACTTTATGCCAAGCTTAGCAAGTTCTCTTTTTATGAGAAACATGTCCATTATTTGGGGAACATTATTTCAGAAGAAGGTATAACAGTAGATCTAGATAAGATTGAAACCATTAGAGGATGGCCAACACCCATGAATGCTTTAGAAGTCATATCTTTCATGGGATTAACTAGATATTCTAGGAGATTTATAGCAGGGTTCTCTAAGATTTATCATCCCATAACTTATTTACAAAAGAAGGGAATTAAGTTTGAATGGACAATAGAGTGTGAAGAAAATTTTAACTTGTTGAAGGGATTACTCACTAGTGCACCTATTTTGAATATTGTTGACCCAAATGAGAATTGTATGGTATGTACAGATGCATGCAAAGAAAGACTTGGTGGAGTCCTCACTCAAAATGGACATGTCCTTAGTTATGAGTCCAAAAAGCTTAAATAACATGAGAGGAATTATGCCACACATGATTTGGAGCTTGATACCATAATTCATGCATGTAATATGTGGAGGCATTATCTCATGAGGAATAAATTCGAGTTAAGGATAGACCATAGAGGTATGAAACATTTTTTTGAGAAACCAACTTTAAATGTGAGGTAGACAATATGGCTTGAACTTTTAAGTGAGTATGACTTTGAAATCAAGCATATCAAAAGAAAAGAAAATAAATTTGCTAATGCACTCAATAGAAGAGTACATCTCATGCATGATACAAACATTAGTATACATTAGTCATATTTAAAGAGCATAATTTTAGATGTTGTTATTTACAAACCAACATTACCTACAAGTAAATTAAAGTTTACAACACAAAAATGTACAGTATAAATTTAAAGGATATGAGATGGAGGAAGATGGAGTATTTATGCATAAGAACAAAAATTATGTTCTTTGTTCCGAAGAACTTAGGAATTTGGTATTGAAATAAATGCATAATGTTCCATATGCCAGACAGCTTGGTTACTAGAAAAAAATTGCAACAATAAGAAGCCAATACTTTTGGCCAAGATTGAAGAAGGATGTTGTTGATTACATTGCCAGATGTATGGAATGTTAGAGAGTGAAAGTTGAACATAGAAACCCAACAAGTTTTTTACAACCATTGCCAATTCCAGAGAAGAAATGGGTGTTGGATTATTCACTAATATTGAGAGGGGGGTGAATCAATATTAGACACTTTATACCACTTTTAATAATAATGTGAAAACATTTAAGATATCAACAATTTATCACTTATGATTTCATTCAAGATACCATAAACATATAACCACAAATACACAGTACACAATAATTTTACATGGAAACCCAAATGGGAGAAAACGATATAATGATTTCTTATATATTAGAAGATTACATTCATAGGAAGCACCAACTTCCAAAATTCTCCAGCACCAACTGGAAGAAGGCACCAACACCCTGTTTATAAGATCCAACCTAAAGGAATCTACAACTCCCTAGATTCTCCAAATTTAACTTGAAGGAGGCTCCAACCCCCTAGTTTACATGATCTAACCTGAAGGAAGATACAAATCCCTTTCCTTGCCCCTTCCTTCCTCCCTTGAATATAAATAAGAGATTCAACCTATCACTGTTGTTGTCACTGATACTGATATATCATCATCATAAAAACTGATAAAACACCATAAAATTCATGCCAACATATCCAAGAATATCCTCCAAATCGTGTGCTAAAAATCACCATGATATGCATCAAACCATGTGCCAAGACATCTAGGATGTGCCTCAAAGAATATATCATGCCTCAAAGAATATACCCAAAATGTGCCTTAAACATGTGCCAAAATATCCAAGATGTACCTCAACCATGTGCCAATACCTACAAGATATGCCTCAAACATATGCGATAACCTCCAAGATATAAGCCTAAAAATATATAGAACAACGTACATTTCAACATGTGAACACCTTGGTGCATGAGATATCAGATATTCATACCTTCCTCAACTTCAACATCAAGAAGAATACCTTCTTCAAAAATTTCCTCAGCCTCGTGGGACTGGACTGAGCTACAAGTGGGACCTCACAAGACGATATCAGGACAACCAGTGATGGCCTCGTGGGACACCCTATGCTTGACCCATGAGGATATGCTGAATAAGGGTTTTTTGAAAACCCTTCTCCAATCTATGGCTCCAAGCACTCCCTCCTTTGCACAACTCTGCTACTTCATTTTTTTAAAGAAATCACATCCTTGCTTGGTGAATAAATGAGAGGTTCTTGATGTGTATTTATACCCTTCCAAGTAACTTCTTTACTTGATATTTGAGTTGATCTGTAAGGGCCATAGAGTAATATGCAATATGTTTGGTCGCCCCCACGTGGGATTCCTCCATGGATGTCATTAAAGAACAATACTATCCTATTGGAAGATATGAGGACTAGTACACAAGATGGACCATGTTGCATCAGGAAAGGGACTAGATAGTACCGGATTTCACCAATATTTTCCATACCCTACGCACCAAATTGGGTATCAAAGATTCTGAACGACATTTGGTGCTCAAATACCATGACTATCTGCATGGATACATTCAGACATAAATGGAGTTTCTAGACATCACATCATTAGGTGCGAATTATAGATATGCTATCAAGATCGAGAAAAAATTTAAGCAGAAGAGGTGAAAGTTTGGATATGCAAACTCCTCACATCCGAAGTAGGGAAAAGGCAGCCCCACACACAAAACAAGGGACAAAGAAAATATGGTTGCTCTCAGAAAAACCATTCCAAGACACAACCCAAGAAGGGTAATGAAAAGACAAAGAAGGACACATGAAAATGGTGTGAATACCATAAAATCCCTTGGCACAACACCGAAGAATGTCGCTCCAAGTAGTCACTGGTGGCTAAGATGAAAGCATCCAAGTTAGAGGCAGATTCTGACTCCAAATTAAATCCAGAAAGTGGGAAGGGGATCATTGATGTTGAACCTAGTTCCACTGTCACTACCACCAAATTCCAACCAAGTGAACCAGAAGAACCATAGGAAGGGGAATGCCTATTTCACTCACAGATGTGGGTAAAGGGAACTCTGTTGCATTTCATTATCGATAGACACAATCAAAAGAGCCTAATTTCAACATAGGTCATCAAATGGCTGGACCTGCCAATAACACCACAAATGCATCTCTACATCATCGATTGGCTTCACCAAGGATGAGATCTTCATGTCAACCAACAGTACCATATGCCCTACAACATCAATCCCTTCAAAGATGAGGTATTGTGTGATATTTCTCCCCTTGAATTTTGTGATGTTCTTTTAGGCCAACCATATTTTTGGAGGAGACATGTTGTGTATGAATCTAGACCCCACAATGTTATTATTACTTTGGGTAGACAATTGTACATGATACCAGAGGTAGCGTCGCCTACCGCTATTTATTTAATCTTTGCTAAGAAATGCAGTAAGCTCATTTCACAGACCAGGAATTTTGTCTTCTTTGTGATCCGTTCTCATAGTAAGAACAAGTTCATCGCCACATCCGTGACCTTCACACATAGCCTCTCTTTGCAGTAGAAGCAAGTGGACGGGATCGTGGAAGAGTACAGAGACATATTCTCCTCACCCACCAGGTACCGACACACTTCCAAGTTGTTGGCCCTTGACCAAGTTTTGAGGAATACTTGGTCATATTTGACAGTTTTTGGTACTCCGACATCCAGTCAGAGAAGGAGCGCATGGCGAAGAGGAGATCACGTGATCTCCGCCCCGTTTTAGGGATTTTTGGGATTTTTGGGATTTTTGGGAATATTGTAATGGGAAAGGGATATCACCATTATTTAGGCCTTTTATATGTATAAATAGAAGGGTAGGCAATGTAAGAAAAGAGATGCGTGTGTCAACTATGTGATGTAAATTGAATGGCTTAGTGCATAAGTAGATCTATGTGATCAGACGTCTGTGTGACT
The DNA here is from genome assembly GCA_000966675.3 of Picea glauca. Taxonomy (NCBI): domain Eukaryota; kingdom Viridiplantae; phylum Streptophyta; class Pinopsida; order Pinales; family Pinaceae; genus Picea; species Picea glauca. Next base: position 682,297 of record JZKD02S0322730.1, read on the forward strand.
GTAAGAGCTCTATGCCTACTGTAAGTATTGTAAGTGTTGAGTGCACGGGTCAGGGAAGGAATTAGTGCTTGGATCTACCCGGGGAAAGAGGATCTAGCAAGCTGCACAGATCCCTTGTCCTAGGTGGGGTAGGATCTTGAAGGCTTTGTGATGTAACTTGGTTTACATAAGATAATAATAGAAGAAGACTTTGTGGACATAGCCCCAGGGTGGGGCTGAACCACGGTAGCTCTGTGTATTGTGCTGATGTGTTTGTCTCTCTCTTGCTAAGTGCGTTGATATGTTTAGATAGATCTATTGATGCTTTGTGCTTATGAGATATGAATGCATGCTAGATTTGATATATAAGATGCTAAGTGCTTAATCTATTAGGTATAACCTGTTTATCATTGCTAAGTGCTAGATCTGAGTATTTATTGTGGTGCTTTGTGCTTTTTGCGAACTGTATTAATTAATGTATGTTAAGGAACAACTGATCCTAAGTGCGTTGTAAGCAAGCTAATCATAGATCTGTGTCCCAGCTAAGGTTGCAGACACCCGAGTCTTGCAACCACCCCTGCCTCTACCTCGGGTGACACTGCATCTGCTTCACAGGTGTTGCCGAAAGAGTCGGTAGCTAGGGTTTTGTTGGCGCGCTCTTGAGCTTTGAACCCTGGGTATTCCCTTATGCCAACAAATGGTTTCGTTGCCAGGAACCTGAAATTTTGATTGCTGGGAACTAAAGAAGAATAAGCTTTGTGCGTAGATTTGTTTCCCTAGTGCACAGTGTTATGTTTGACCTGTGAAGCTTTGTGCCAAGAAAGAGAGGTCAGATCTTAAGAAAAGAGGTCAGATCTGCAAGAAAAGAGGTCAGATTTGAAGAAAAGAAGTTAGATCTGCGAAGAAAAGAGGTCAGATCTGCAAGAAAAAGGTAAGATATGTAATCTCTGTGCTTTGATAAAGGTAAGAATAGTTAAAAGTCTTAGATCTAGAAGCTTTGTGCTCTATAGAAGTAAGATAAGTGGAAATTTTTGTTTCTAAAGTATGGATTTAGGTATGCTTGATAAATTTTGTCCTAGTTTGAAAACTAGGGTATTTTTAGATGAAAGAAAATTTGATATGAATAATGATAGATATGTTATACCTGTGCATAGAAAAAATGTTTGGAGTAACAGATGGATGCAAGATCCTTGAAAGAATTTGTTGCAGGATAGCTACCATGATCCTGGCGCATAGTATAGAAAACGTTGGGGATCATTTAAAAGAAAAATAGGATTGACCCTATGTTACAGTTGCAGAAAACCAGGACATCTAGCTAAGGAGTGCCCTGGTGGAAGAACAAATTGTCTCTGTTGTAAGGCTATGGACCATGAAGTACTGGATTTCCCTAGAATGATTTATAGACTTGAAAAGATGAATATACAGTAAGAAAAACCTAAAGGAGATCAAGAGACTCAGATTATAGAGGAACCCCAGAAGGAATCATAGATTATGTTACTGAAAATGAAAGACACCCTGAATGATCACAGAGACATCATCTTATTAGAGATCCTCAAGAAGAAAGAACAAGTCGAAGTGAGAATATAAGACTTCGACATTGACTGTACTCTGGATGAGGAAACACTGATAAATATCATGACTGAAAGCACTTGCGAAACCCTAGGAAGACCTGCTCTAGTTCCTTCACTAGGAGGAGTAAGATTGTTTAAAGGAAAATTGGTAACCTTATGTGGACGGATTACCCAGATAGCCATGACTACCCATGGCACCTCAATAGAAGAATATTTTGAGATTGTTAAGTTCGTGGAAATAAGTTCTCTGTTTCCAATTTTGTTAGGAAAAACTTGGATTGCGAAAGATCAGAGTCGAAAGCAAGAAGAGGCAGACTTAGAACAAAAGAAGCAAGAGTTAAAGGCTTTTGTGGCAAGAAGAATAGAACACTTAATCGAAGAATGGGAGGATAACGTGAAGAAATTTAGGTATTAATACTTGAATTTCAGAGTTGAACAAGTACAAGAACAAGAAAGTAGGGCACCTACCCTAGAGACAATGAAGGAAGAAACATTGATCCTGAACCCTACCCCACAACACGAAGTTACCATGCCTAAAGAAGAAAAGAATCATAATGGAAAAAGGTTGAATGAGACGAAGCTCACTAGCAAGAAGTCAAGGAAAATCATGAAGAAGAAAGAGAAGTTAGAAAAATTACAGAATGTGCCAGAAGGAACCTCGCAAAAGGAAAACATGCAGAAATTGAACTTCACTAGGATATCAGAACAATGACACGCGATACTTCGTCGTGGCAAAGCAATATAGTCGTTGACCAATATACCCATTTGAATTCTTCTCTGAATGAGCAGAAAAGAATTAAAATACCACCATCAGACCATTGGACCTCACCTTAATGGATAGATCAACGGTCATAGAAGCTTCATATCCGTTGCAGAGCTACTTACTTATTCCGTCGCACCATGCCCGGAAGATAGTTTTTCCAATTGAGAACTTCAGCTTACAAAATACCCATGTTGTGAAACAGTGATTACTCCAGCCTTATTCCCTATCTAATTATGGTACCGACAGTCCATTGAAAACCCGAGACAGTGATCCCGAGCTTACATGTCCGTCGAGCTTAGTGCAACAGAAGAATTAGTGAGAGAAGTACTTGCTAGCTTAAGGAAAAAAAGAGTCATGTCAGAAAGAGGAATGTCCACCGGAGTCCAAGCCTCATCATTGAGAGGTGTGGCAACCTCCCCATCGATTGCTCGAGTTGGAACATCTCAAGAGGGTGTAGAGTCAAGAAATAAACATAGAGATGAAACAGGCAATGCAAAGTTAGTACCAACCATACTACCAGCTTACATTCCCCCTCTAAGTGGTGAGATTAATAGGGACAGTGTCTCTAGAGACTTTGAATACACCCTAGTCAATGCATATCTACCGAAAGGAGTTCACACCTACTGCACAGATCAAGACAAGGTTACAACGTTGAAGTTTTGCAACTTCAACCTAGGAGACCGTAAAGCCTACAACATGCTCGCACCATCTAAGTACTTAATGAGGACTAAGGGATGGAATTCAAAGATCATCCCTTAGCAATGGACGATGAACCTTATGCAGTCTACTCTGCTCAACATTATGAAAATACCACACTTTGGCAGACATCAGGAGGTGACTACTTGTGTGAAATTGTTGCTAGCAAGTTACCATGGAGGATACATGTGGTTAAAACATCGCATAATTGTTGATCTAGTGTTGATCAACATGATTACCAAGCTTAGCATGCAGGGCCCTGATCCCCATGAGAACTACTCTGGAAAGACCACATATCGCGCTCTTTCACAAAAGATTAAAGAGGCTGATGGAAATGTTGAAAAATGTGCGTGGGGTTACAAGGTAGCCTCTATCGAGAGTGGCGCAATGCACCTCGCATGTCAGCTGATAGCAGCGAAGTTGGTACGTAAGAATATACCTACACAAGTATCAGGATTTGTAGTGGACCTTGAAGAAAAATCCATAGAGGGACTACAAATGAATTAGGCAAAATACTTGGTCAATCAGCTAGAAATTGACTGTAGAGAAGCCCAGGACCAAGGGCATGAATTCCACTTTAGCAGGTTGCTAATATTGATCACCTTTTTTGCATGGGAGCTATCGAAAGGCACAACCTTCCTAGACCTCAACTCATTTGAACCATTAGCTATGAAGTTCAGTACCTTATGGTACTCGACGAACATGAGCAAGAAGTGGAAATCAAATGCCATTTTTCACAGATACTATAACCAAATGAAAACAACCATAGCGGGTGAACCTTGCATAACCCCGAACACTTTACAAAGGTTCCAGCCTCTGATAAAGTTCAGTGCGGACCTCCACTTTGTATACCTAACTCCACATGCTAATGAACACCAGGAACAACTTCAGTCCTATTGTAAGCGGACCAAAGAAGACCCAAAAGAAATCACCAAGGAATGGTCAGCAGACCTCCTTGTTCCAACAGATCCAACGAACATTTCAAACATTGACAACCCAAAAGCTGCACAGGACACACTTGGGCTCAGTAAGTTGAAGAAGACAAAGAAGACAAAGAAAATAAAGAAGCCTAAAGAGGTTCAAGATGTAGATAACTACTCTGTAAAGATAACTTTCATCACACCCAATCAAGAAGGTAACAACAGAGACCTAGAGGAAGTCAAACAATAAGTAGAGGACAAAGTCGAAGTTCCAAAGAAGAGAAAAGGGTCACCTTCGAAGTCTTCCTCTAAGAAGAAAGAAAAAGCGACCGTGACCAAGATAAAGACATGCTCACCCCCGATGATGTCAGCTTTCTCCTCTCAACTTTGAATGAACCCATAGAAGAAATTACACAAAAGCAGGAGGCCAAGCAACAGATGTTGTAAGATAGAATTGAAGTCAATCTCCAAGGAGTGCAACGAGCACTTCAGTCTAACTGCGTAGTCTCCACTACACCCATGCTAGAAGGAACAACAAAAGCAAGAGATGAATCAGTTCAACTTCACAGGATTGTTGACATAGTCGAAGTACACCTTCGGAAAGCAGAAGAAGTAACAACGCAGGCCACCCAGGCCCTAAAGAAAGAACATGAGGAAATCATAGAGAAACGCCGAGGTACACAACAAGAGAAGGAGGCCATCCAAGAGAAATTTCATAAAGACAAAGAAAACATCCAAAAGGAGAAGGAGAAACTTCTCGCGAAGAAAATTGGTATCGAAGAAGCTGTCAACAGAGCATTTCGCTCTATGACCGGATTAGAACAAAAGGCCGAATACCCCTTAGACCATCAAGTGATGAAGCTTGTTGAAGTTATTCAGCAACTGAAACAAAGAATCGTGGACTTAGAGCTTCAGATCATCCCAAGTACCCCGCAAGAAGAGTGCGACCAATGAGAAATAACTGCCCAGGGTACAATAGAAAGGATTAAAGAACTCACTAACGAATGCAAACAACTAAATAACAGAAGTGCACAGATACATGAGAACTTGATCGAGAACCCATAATTACATAAACTGGAGTCGCAGCTCTAGGAGGTGAAGCAAAATGTAGATAGACTTTAGATCTAGTTGAATTCCCTATAGACCATAGAGAAAATGAAGTGATCCCACGAGCAACGTGATGCAAGAGCATCTCTCCACGTCAGAAGCCAACCAACCAGCCATGCCAGTGAATTCAAATCACGCACTAAAGAGAGGCGCAGCCTCATTTAAAATCTGAATTGAATGTAATTTAATGCTTAGGCTGGTGAGACATGGAAGTCGTGCCTTTGTGCTAGCTGTAGGTAGGATCGGCTTTAATGCTAGATCGACTGAGATCTATATCCAGATGCTGGACTAGACAACCATTGAATGTAATTTATTAGAGTAGGTGAAACTGGAGGGAAGCGCTCGATGAGCCCCTCATATAAAAGATATTTTGAGATCTCATTTTGGGTTAGTGTGGTGTGGTAGAATAGTAGAATTGAGGAGAAGAGCCAGAGAGAGCTCGAGAACACTTTGTAAATTCAGGCATTTGCCATTGTTAATATAACATAGCAGTTTTTCCTGCAATTTATGTATGTTATATGGATGTCTGTGTGTGTTCTCTATGTGTGTTGTGAATGTATGATTGTTGATGCATTCTGTAGGAGTTTGTTTGATTTCCAGGGTTGAAGGTCTTTGAGGTTTCATGCCATGAGGGTGTGACAGGGTGCTGCAGACTCTGAATACCGGTGCACTGATGCACTTCTGAGCTCTGCGGAGTCAGACAAAGACGTGCTGAGGCACATAATATGGAATCATCGACTCGGGAAGAAGACCTCAAGGTTGCTAAATACCTTAGAGGCAAGGCTGTGTAGCTGAGACACAGTTGCAGACAGAATCACTGAGGGTTTTGTGGAGGCTCTGCCAAGTGGGCATTGAGCGTATGAACATTGGTGCTAAGAGAAGAACTCTGTTAAGAGTTGAAGAAGGAAACAGAATCACTGAGGATTCTGGGAGGCTCTACCAGGTGGGCATTGAGCAGGTGAAATGAGTGCACAAGAGAAGCGGCAGAACCGTTGGATGTTCTAGGAGAAGATACTCGGCCAGGAGGGCGTCGAGGAAGTGTGCAGACAGACACAAAGGAAATAACTCTTTGAGATCTGGAGCTGAAAGATGAGTCCACTGAGGGACCTTTACTGGGTTATTGAACACCCAGAAAGACTCAGTAAAAGGATCTTTTAAGTGGAGAGCCAGGAAGGCATTTTATTCTCCATCCATGGGAGAAAGAAGGAAAATAGAATCCCTCAAGGGGTCTGAGTATTCGCGTAAGCTCATGAGGGACAACACCAACGAGTGGATGAGGAGACTCTGCAAGGAGTGCAGGAGGTGAAGAATCCCCTGAGGATTCAAAGAAACAAAACTCAGGAGGAGTAATCGTTTATATGCGGAGGCGAGGCTCAAGGTTGTAGAGCTCGCAGAGGGAAGAAGCAAAGTTTGAGGCCTATGGAACCTTGGAAATTCTCCCAAGGTAGGAAGAAAGAGCAAGAAGCTCAGGAGGAGTAGTGTCAGCCATCGGATCGGCAGGAGAACAAATTTGGACCATTGATTTCTACGTCCAGGGGAGCTCTAGAGGAAGGGCACAGAAGGAGGAGACCGATAGCCATCAGATCTCGTACAAAAATCTTGTTAGCCATTGGATCGGGAGAAGTTGTGCAGAGGTTAAGCACTGGAGTAGGCGGACAGAAGAAAGGACATGAGCCATCAGATATGGAGTAGATACCTGATAGCCATCGGATTGGACAATAGTTCCACATGGGTTAACCATCGGGATATCGACACTCGGGAAATCGGGATTCCTGAGGTCGTGAGAATTGAGACATTTCAAGTCTTGAAATCCAAATGAGATTTGGACCATCCGTTGGAGGGAGGACACGTGGTGGAGATCAGGAGAGGGTCAACATATCGACTATCGGGAAATCAGAGTTCCTGAGGTCGAAGGAAATGGGACTTCAAAAGTCTTGAAATCCTGGAGGAGATCGGGACCGTCCATCAGAGAGGACGCATGGCAGAAATCAGAGCCATTGAGAAAAACCTCGACAAGGAAGCTGTCCATCGGAGGTTGGTTCATCGGGATATCAGAGATCCCATAAGCAAAGGGTTGGTGCATTTCAGAATCGTGAAGCGCAATTTCCCGATCATGACGGAGGTGGGCCATAGAGGATCCTAGCAAGGAGGACAAGTGACAGGTCAAAATCCAGGAGCCATCGGAGGACCAGCACATCGAGAATTGGGATATCGACATTCCTATAGACAAAGGATCAGGGAAAATCCATAGTGGAACCCCGATACAAAATCTGGACTGTCCATTCTGGTGGGACGCGTGTCAGAAATCCGGAGGAAGTCGGGGGTCAGTATATCGTGGGTTCCAAGTGCATATGAACATTTACATCGTGAAACTCGAAACCCCGACAAGAGATAAGGTTATGGTCATGAGGTAGTGGTCACGTGGACCATTTCATAGGCAGAAGGGGCCAAAGCTCGGAAAAGGATCATATCGGGAATCGGAGGATCATGGATCCAGGGGACGCATGCACATCGACATCGCAAACCTCGACACCCTGATAGGTGTTATAACTATGGTTATATAGGAGGCGGTCATATGGTGGAAGTTTAGCCAGGGGGGCTAGCGCATCGATGAAAAGGAGCTCATCGGTGATCGGGGAACTGAGAGGACTGTGACTCTTGACAGCAGAAAGTCTGAAACCCCAAACCTTGATAACAGTTTCCTGTGGGGAAATTGGACATGGTTCATGTAGAGGCCATGTAGGTGAATGAAGGACCTATGGATCGGGTTTTAGCAGAGGATTCCAGCAGGGGATCTAAAGAGCTAATTCGGCTCGAAGAGGGAGATTTAGATCGATCTTGTGGACAGGCGTAGGAGACACATCTTGTCATCACAATGTGTCGCACAACAACATATCCACATGATCCAGAACAAGGTCATGGAAGTGATGCAACAGCTTCAACCTTTGCAGGATAAGGCATGTCAACAATTTTTAGAGATTGAGAACCAAGGAATAGAGCTACAACAGGTTGTGATTACAGTAGAGCAATGCCTAGAAGGACCAGTCATTAACGCACTCATCCAGGAGTTCTCTGAGTAGGAGGAAATTGCAAAGCAACAGGTTGAAGCGGCTCAAGCCAAACTCTAGGTGCTTGAAGTAGAATTGGCTAGACCTGAGTGACTCGGGACGAGTCACAGGTGAGTGTTGGGGTCATGTTGGCCCTTGACCAAATTTTGAGGATTAATTGGTCATATTTGACCATTTTTGGTACTCCGACATCCAATCGGAGAAGGATTGCATGGCGAAGAGGAGATCACGGGATCTCCGCCCCTTTTTAGAGATTTTTCAGTTTTGGGGATTTTTGGGAATATTGTAATGGGAAAGGGATATCGGCCCTTATTTAGGTCTTTTGTATGTATAAATAGAAGGGTAGGAAATGTAAGAAAAGAGATGTGTGTGTCATCTATGTGGTGTAAATTGAATGGCTTAGTGCATAACTAGATCTATGTGATCAAATGTCTGTGTGATTGTAAGAGCTATGTGCCTACTGTAAGTATTGTAAGTGCTGAGTGCATGGGTCGGGGAAGGACTTAGTTCTTGGATCTACCCAGGGAAAGAGGATGTAGCAAGCTACATAGATCTCTTTTCCTAGGCGGGGTAGGATCTTGAAGGCTTTGTGTTGTAACTTGGTTTATAGAAGATAATAACAGAAGAAGACTTTATGGACATAGCCCCAGGGTGGGGGTGAACCATGGTAACTCTATGTATTGTGTTGATTTTTTTGTCTCTCTCTTGCTAAGTGCTTTGATATGTTTAGATAGATCTATTTATGATTTGTTCTTATGAGATATGAATGCATGCTAGATATGATATATAAGATGCTAAGTGCTTAATCTATTAGGCATAACCTGTTTATCATTGTTAAGTGATAGATATGAGTAATTACTATGGTGCTCTGTGCTTTCTATGAAGTGTATTAATTATTGTATGTTAAGGAATAACTAATTCTAAGTGCGTTGTAAGCAAGATAATCACAGATCTGTGTCCCAGCTAAGGTTCCAGACACCTGAGTCTTGCAACCACCCCTGCCTCTACCTCGGGTGAGACTGCATATGCTTCGTAGGTGTTGCCGAAAGGGCTGGTACCTAGGGTTTTGTTCATGTTCTCTTGAGCATTAAACCCTGGGTATGCCCCTGTGCCAACACAAGTCAAGCATCCAACTGATCTAACCTCTGATGCCCCGCTACCTAATGGACCAATATATCGTCACTCGCTGATGGAGAATTACAAAATCAAGCACCAAATCCAAGAGATACTTCAAAAGGGGCACAACCGAACTAGCTCCTCCCCTTACGGAAGCTCGATTGTGCTGGTCAAGAAGAAAGATGGGAACCGACGACTCTGTATTGATTACAAAGAACTAAAAAAAATCATAGTCAAGAACCGATACCCAATTCCCTGAATTGATGACCTTCTTGACCAAATCAAGGGGGGAAATTTCTTTAGAAATATTGACCAAAAGTCTGGCTACCACCAGGTTCCCATTGAACCAACTGATGTATGGAATACAACTTTCAAATATAAAGAAGGTCTCTTCGAATGGATTTTCATGCCCTTTGGCTTAAAACATGCACCAACAAATTTCATGAGGTTGATGGATGATGTATTGAGACCCTTCACCAACTCTTTTGTGGTGGTATATTTGGATGACATCCTCATCTTTAACAAAACTTGGGAGGAGCATATGCAACATATTCAACAGAACTTGGGCACTCTGTGGAAACACAAGCTATATGCCAACTTGGAAAAAGGCTCCTTTGGCATGAACAATGTCTAATACTTGGGCTACATTGTTGATGCGCATGGGGTACATGTGGATCCAAATAAGATCCAAGTCATTCGTGACTGACCAACCCCGACCACACTAACCAAGCTTCGGAGATTTTTGGGACTTTCCAACCTCTACCGAAGGTTCATGTTGGGATTCTCCCATATTACATGGGCCCTCAACCAAGTAACCAAGGGCGGTGACAAGGAAAAGTTCGCATGGGGGTAGGCACAACAATGAGCATTTGAGGATATGACGCATCACTTGGGCTCAGGTCCAATAATATCCTTACCTAATCTGCAACAACCATTCGAGATTGAGACCGATGCCTGCGACTATGCAGTTGGTGAAATTCTCACCCATCATGGGCATCCAATAGCATACCATAGTGAGACACTCTTAGATACTGTTCAGAAATACCCCAGCTATTAAAAATAAATGTATTCCATTGTGTAAGATTCCTGTCAGTGGAAAAATTACAATATGTACAAGGAGACATTTATCCACACAGATCACAAGCCTATGCAGTTCATACATACACAAAGGAAGTTGCAGAATGACCACCATCAAAAGTGGTCCACATATCTACAAAAATTCAATATCAACATCAAGTATAAAATAGGGAGCACAAATCATGTCGTTGACTACCTCATTCACCCTCCTGTTTCTGCACTCACCACAATACTCCATTACTGTGGGCATGAGGCATCTGATTGGCTCCAAATTTATCAACGTGAACCATACTTTGCCAGAATCTATTAAATCTTGGGTGCAGGAGTGAATGTCACTAATTTTCACATCTAGGATGGACTGTTATTCCATATGGGCCACCTTTGCGTTCCCACAAGCGAGTGTGCAAAGATGATTTGGGAGGCTCACTATAGTTGGATGGCAGGACATTTTGGCGTGGAGAAAATGATGGTTGTTCTATAGAAATATTTAATTGGCCAAAAATTTTACAAGACGTCAACACGTATATCATATCTTGCATTGCCTATTCCATTTCCAAGACAACCATCAAGAAGCAAAGCTTATAAACCCATCTTCCTACTCTTGAGAGGCCTTGGGAATCCATCTTGATGGATAACATGTATGGCCTTATGTCGACCAAGCACGACAATGATTGTGTATTTGTGGTGGTGGATTGGTTTTCAAATATGGCCATTATCACAACCTGCATGAAAAAGATCACAACGAAAAATACTACCAAGATCATCTTTGAGCGATTGTGGTTCCATTTTTGGATACCAAAAACCATCACCTTAGATCGGGACAACATATTCCTCAACACATTTTGGTCAATTTTCTGGTTAATGTTGGACACCAAGCTCACTAAATCCACTTCTTTTCACCCCCAAATCAATGGCCAGACAAAGGTCGTCAATCAAATGATTATGCACATCCTGTGCATGTACAACTCTAATAATCTATGTACATGGGATGAGAGTCTTCTCTATGTTCAACACAACTGAAACAAGGCTCTCCATAGCTCCACCGACCATAGCCCATTTTAGGTAGGGTTGGGATTCCAACCCTTGGGTCCCATTGATGTTTCACTACCTCTTGCAACCACAAAGGCATGAGCTTCCCATGTTTAGTCTGAGGCCGACAAAGCCACCAGATTCTTTGAATGGATTCAACACATCTGCCAACAAGTCCATGATATTTTGCATAAATCCATTGTGAAGTACAAGCAACTCCATGATCAACACTAGGTACCACACCAGTTTTAGGTGGGAGACAAGGTTTGATTACATTTGTAGAAAGAGCTCCTTACTGGGACCCATCAGAAGCTCCTCCCACTTCGCTATGGGCCTTACACTATCACCAAGGATGTGGGTAGCAATGCTTTTGATCTCAACACTCCACCCTTCCATGGCTTGCACCCAATATTCAATGTGGACTTCCTTCAGCCATATTTTCCACCATTATTGGACACCTCAGAGATTACATAACAATTGAAACCAATAGAGATCAACCCTGGTTGCATGGAATAGGAATCCACTTATCAGATAGTGGACACACAGGTCAAGGGCACTCGCCAACAAAGGATCCAACTTTATTGGGTTTTCAAGGTAGGGAAACTCCTACACCAAGGAAAGTGGCTCACCCATGGCCAAATTCAGAAAAATTTTCCTCACTTGATGGGGGAACTCAACGCAATGGATACCATTTCTTCCTAAGGGGGGAGGACTGATCCAAGTGGATATTGGTGGCCACCCACCTATTCCAACTAGCTCCTCTTGTCACTTTTTAGTCCAACACGTTATTCTGTAATCCTTTGTAATTGTGGGTTTTACACTTTTGGGGTTGTTTGAAGCCCTACACAGTTCCAGGTGGAGACTTTTTTCCACCCATCTAATCTAACTAACTTATTTTGGAATTTTTCATGTCAGCACATCTTTCTGTACTTCCAGGGCCGTATTGGGGCCCTAAACATTTGTTTTTGGCATGCCACAATCAAACTATAGATGAAGTCATAGTTTGATGACATAATTTGTAGTTCTCTAAAATAACTTTCCAACGGGATATCACACCCCTAAAATGAAGGTAGTATGAAAAATTTTCGACCCTAGGAAGTTGAGGTACCAACTTACCCATAGGGGCCCACACAAATTTTGGTGTTTCATCTTCTAGGGTTAGGTTTTTGGATGTCTAATGTTTTGGCATTCATGATAATGTTAAAAATTCCTCTAGAGCCTCATTGTAATCATTCTTCTCAGATGGATGCATGTAGCAAGCCACATCTCTTCTCAGAGATAGTTACCACCATTCGAGCAAGTGTTTCCAATTTTGCAGTTTTACAGCTTCAACTGATTTTATTTATTCAATATAAGTTATTATTCACTAGATATCTATTGTTGTTATTCCTATATCTGCGTTATTATATTCAATCTATTATTCCTTTCGTTCCACTCATAAATCCAGATCATTGGCCTCATTCTTCTCCTTCATTACTCTTTCCACTTTTTATTGAACTTTGCTCTTTTCTTATAGAGAATTTGTATACTTTTTCTATGTTTCTATTTTTTCCTTTGTAAACTTGATCAATTCTCTCCATGCTTCTTCTACGCGGAGCCTTATCTCATGCATAATACCTACCTTCTAGCTCTGTAGTATGTTTATAGGCATCCATGACACCGGTATGTTCAAGTGACTCAATGTTTTCATCTATTCTTCCAGTTCTAGCATCGGGAACTCGATTGTGTCTATCTCAATTCCTAACACTTTGCGCCGAACTGCTAACTTGGACATGAATGGATTGACAGTCTGTGCTTCCTCAACTAGAACCGTGGATGGTCCTTCACCCAAGCCTTTCTTTGGTGCTATCTTCATGGTCTCCAATAGCTGTTGTACTGTTATCAATTGGTCCTACACATTCTGGTGCTATTTTGTCTATTTACTTGTTCCTTCCTCAATGTAATCCTTTGCGACATCCCATACTTGGTATCTGATTCTATCCATTTCATAATCTATTACATTATAGACAAGTGGTACTTTATGCACTTTCATATTTTTACATGCAACTATTGCTGGACCCTTCCCCTTGTCTTTTCTTTTCTACCCTACTTTTGGGCTTGTTGGCTGCATGCCTTCAACTAATGGTCTTGTCTTTGTTGTATTCCCTGCACCATTTGTTTTTCCATTTCTTTGTCCTTTTTCTAGTTCTTCCTTGTTCTTGTCTTTCTCTTCTTATCCATCTAATTTTTCAATTTTCTCCCATATAAATTTCCAGTCATCTTCCTAGTCATTGGTGATCAAACATACGTCATCCGGTGTTAATTTGTAGCTGGTTGGAAGCCACTGGAGCACAGGGTAGCTTTTGGATTGAATGTACATATGGTGCATCTTTGGTTTAAATCACATGATATCCCGGTAGGTATCTAACGTCTAGGCAGTGATGCATGGCATCTGCGCTACTATGTACCTAATAGTTTCGAAGTAGACATATAATGTAACATTATTGTCTATTTGTCTCCTCTTGTTTATTTTATTCCATAGGTTGGCATACCACGCAATTGCATTACCTTTAGTGGTTGTTCTCATACATTGGTAATCACCAATCTCTTTCCATCCAACCAGTGTAATCAAAATGAGAAGCTAGGCATAATGAAATTCCATGCCCTTTTCCTGGGCTTCTATGTAGTGTATCAAAAACTGGTTTACCAAAAATGTTTCCCAATTCATTTGGACCCCCTCTATGCATTTTTCTGTCGCTACAATCACTACGGTCGACACTTTGTCCTTTTGGAATTTCCTCAATAGTTTTCAAGATAATACATGTGTCACAAATTGCGCCACATCGTCACTCATGTTTCTGACATCCAACCCCCTCTTCCCTCTGAAGGTGTTGAATTTATCCTTCATATATTCTGCTAGTGCTTTCTCCCCTGCCTTGTTTGTGAACATTGTTTCTGGATCCTCTCATACTTTCAAAAAGCCTGTGATCCACAAAATTAATTGGGTATCAATCGATATCAGTGGATCAAGCCACAATGTTCCTCCATGGATGCAACTTAGTATCATTTTGACACAAGCGTTTATTTCCACACTTCGGCCAAAATGTGAGATCTCCAACAGGTTCAATATCCCTAATATCTCAAGTCTTGTTGCCCAAGTTTGTGGTGTAAGAAGGATTTATCTTGTCCTTGGTATAATTTTGATGCACAAATATTTCTCCTATGCCATCTCATGAAAATTCTATTCATCCATTATTTCACGGTCTACAAACTTTAGGGAAACAATCTTTCTTAGCACATCCCCTTTAACAATTACACCAAATGGTATTTTTGGTGTGACCAGTGGGTATTTCCCATCTGTGAGTACTTCAACTTGTGGTATGATGTATTTTTGTGGTGGTGTATAGTCCTTGTGAAAACTTGAATGCAAGGCCAAAGCACCTGGTGTTTCCTCAAACACTGATGCAACTGGTGGTCTTTTTGGTTGCTTGTGTGTTGTTGTTGGTGGTGCTCCAAATTTTGGTGGTGCCATTGTTCTCTGCATCTGGGTTCAATGGCTATTCTGTGTTGGTTCTTGTTCGGTTGTGGTTCGGCTCTGGTTCACTCTATATGTTCACAAATCTTATGAAATGAAATTAACCTTTACCGTTGGGCCCTTAGTCACTTTTATCACCCTTCGACAACTATATAATTACTTTCACACCAAATGAAAGTGTCAAATCCAGTCAGAATATTCCATTAATACTCTCCTTAATATGGAATTAAGGCCAAATCCTCCATCAATTCTATCATTTTATCTTATAGTCTGTCTCAATCCTCGATGATGCCTTATATTTATGACTACACATCTCCAATAGGCTTCATCATTTATGGAATTTTAACTGTCATTTCCATCCTTTAATTCCCTTAACGGTCCTATACCACACTTGAATTTTTCACACACTTAATTGAATTCGTGTTGCTTATGTTATATGTGTGATACACCCTTTTTTTGTGCGATACTTCTTCCTGTATACCTTTGTATTTCTTCTTCTTTTCTGACTTTTTATCTGTTTTCTTCCCTTTTTCAACTTTTTGTTTGTTTTCTTCCCTTTTCTACTTTTTGTTTGTTTTCTTCCTTTTTCTATTTTTTGTTTGTTTTCTTTGTATTTTACCTCCCTAATATGGTACAACTACTATGATACATGTGGTCTTGCGCAACTCATATTAATGCACAGACGGTTGACCATCTCTATAGAGTTTCAACTGACTTCCATTCACCATTCCTCCTAGTGTTTTTCCACTCAAGGTTTCCAACTGTGCAACACCTACCTCTGTCACATGTTGAATCACATATGGTCCTAACCAATGCATTTGAAATTTACCTAGATGTTGCATGAACTTATTATCGTATAGTAATACTAAGTCCCCCACTTCAAACTTTTTCTGTTTAATATGTCTATCATTCCATGCCTTTTTCGTTTCCTTCTGAACTTGCTGGTGGAAGCCTGTGACAAACCAATCTTCCTCAAGCTATACTAACTATGATAATCTCTCCTCTACTGTGCTAGAGTCTGAAAGATCAATAATTTTTGCAACGTGTAGGCTAGGTATAATAAATTTCATCGACATCGCTGCTTCTTGGACATAAACCAACCTAAAAGGTGTCTGTCTTATCAACTCCCAATAATCTCTCCCTACATTGTAGATATTTTTCAAAGCATTCTCCAAAAATTTATTAAAATCTTCTACTATCCTATTAGCCTGAGGGTGATATAGTGTACTCTTCTTAAGATGAATTTGAAATTCCTTAGTTAATGATGCAATTTTCTTATTCAGGAAATGTGCTCCTTGATCACTGAGTAATATGTGCGAAAATCCAAATTGTGTGACTATATTATCAAATAGAAACCATGCAAAAGTCTTCGTGGTGCAGTTATGACTAGTGCTTCTTCTTCCCATCAGGTCAAATACTTCATCACAATGATTATGTGCCTCGCTCTTGATCTCCTTGTTGATGGGTTGATTGGCCCCACAAAGTCTATTGCCCATTTATCAAATGATTGCAACATAACCCATGGGTACAAAGGCATTTCATCCCTCCTGGATGGATTTCCCACCCTTTGACATACATTGCATTCCTTACAATATTCTTTAGCATCCTTATGAAGTGTGGGCCACAAGAACCCTTCTCACAATATATTTTGTGCAATCACTTTACCTGTGTAGTGTCCTCCTGCAATCCCTTCGTGCACTTCTGTGAGTATCATAGGATTTTCATGCTCCAACACACATCTTTTAAATATTCCATTTTCACCTAACTTGTACAATTTCCCTGCAATGAGCTCATATTCTGTTGCTTTAACCACTAATTTTTTCTTCTACACAACTGTCATGTCTGACGGGGCCATTCCTGTACTTATAAACTGTACGATGTCTACAAAGTAGTCATCCACCATTTTAACTGCAAATAACTATGCATTCAACAATATTTCATCTATATTCCCTACATATTCTTCTGATAATATGCACGATAAGTGATTAGGTCTCGCATTCAACTTCCCTAGTGTGATACCCCACAACTTGAAACTTTGAAAAATATTATTATTTTTGTTTTTAGAATTTTATTTATTTTTCCAAAAGGAACTTTGGTCGATGGACCAAATATGAAATGTAAAACTTTATTATTTTATGAAAATAAAACACATATGGAAAAAATGGGCACACATTGAAGCAATTGTTAAAGAGGGAGTTAGGAATCCAAAGGGGTTGGCCAAGTGGCATCAGACTGAGACAAGTTGTGGAGTAACTCAACTACAAAAAGGCACATTCCAGATTTATAGGAGAATCTATGAACATGTGTAAAACTAAATCTGATGGGTGGTCAGTGAGTAGCAGGCTCAAGACAAGTGTCACAAGTCCTAGTAAAAACAAAAATAATTCATGTCAAGGGAATGGGACACCATTCTATGATGTGAAATGATAACTATGAAAGGCTACACATTGATTGTTGACTTGACACATAAATTATATTTTACACACAACATGTTGGTACTTATAATTCTACAAGAGTCCACATAGGCATCACATTGGATTCTGAACTTAGCTCGGGGGTGACAAAGGTTGAAAAATACTCTAGTCTATGGTTGGGAGGAACATAGTTTTCAATGTGTGTTTTCCCCAAGTTCCAGGTTTTACTTCTTTATTATGAATATGACAATCTGAATATCACTGTGTATTATTGTGTTCAATATTAATGGTTATGAAATATTTAAAGGTCTAAATAAGTCACAATAATATTAGATCTATGTGCTATCATGAGAAAATAAATGCATACAATAGGTTCATACAGAAAGTTTATTAGAAGAAAAACAATAATTTTTTTGTAGATAGATCTATGAATAGAAGGGTATTACCAGTTATAATCAATTAAAAATCAAGAGCAAGTCTAGCTATTAAACTGGAAATGTATCCAAATAAGGAATCTGTTCTAAGGAATAGAGTTCAAACAAAGTTAGAGAACCGTAAAAATGTAGACAACAATCTTGAAACCATGGGACTTTAAAAGAATATATATATATATATATATATATGGTCTACTATCTCGATTGATTATACAAACAATTCGGCCACATATTGTGATATCATGCTTGAAACATAATTAGTGATGGAACCTGAATACCTTCTCCAAGCGAGGGTATTCTTGGAATCCATGGTACCAACCTCCTCAACACCTACATAATGGTAATTAAATATGTTAGGAAGCTATACGAGCCAAGTAAAATAAATAGAATTCAAATACATACGAAAACGAAAACGAACTTCCCATGGAAGTTTAGGGTTCTTCTCGTATCTCCTTCCGTTGCCAATGAACAACATATAAATGTTGAGGGTCAATTGGAAAAATGTTAGGCACCCCTCGCAATAATGAACATGGCCCATCATTAGTTAAATAACCAAGTAAATTATTTTAACAAAGATTCAATTCATTGTGCACATACATAAAATAATCTAAGGAACATTGTTATACTCTGTGTGAATTACCACACATATTCAACAGTTTCAAATAATAGTCCTGACTGTGATTAGGAAAAATAAAGTAAACAATTTGGGATGTTTTGACCATAGGCTAGAAACCAGAGAAGCAAACATGAAATATATAAACCCTATGTAACATTAAATTCCTTTAAGGAAAACTCGGATCATAGAGATCATAAAATTCTGGGTTCGGTCGATAAACCTCGAAAGCCAAGTAAAAACTCTTTGGAACATAGGATAACTAGAATCAAGACACACTAGGACCCGAAATGCATTTTATAGTCATGGTATTAAAACTCTCTCTCTCTCTCT
>JZKD02S0322730.1:701030-719071 GCA_000966675.3 Picea glauca
TTCCAAGGCAAACCATATTGAGACGTATTAACCAAACCGACGGAATAATGTATGAATGAATATTGCAAATTAATATATTTTATTTGTACGTAATAACTTTACAAGGATTATAAGTTGAAAGCCTAAGCTCCTAGTTATGCAGGAATATGGGACGAATAAAAAGGAAATTCCATAAACATCTTACCATTAGAGATGCCACCTTTGTAATCAATGAAAACCAACCATTCACAAGTCAGAAAAGTTGTGATTACCCGACTCTTACAAATAATATTTATCGTGAACGAAAATGTGTTCTGGGTAGTTAGATATTCACCACTATAGCTCATGAACTCTCAAAAGGCACAAGAGGGATTATTTTAAGTGAGAAAACTCTCGAAAACCTCTCAGGATGAACGTGGAGCTGAAAAATGAAAAATAAAAAATGAGCCAAGTTTAGGAGAGGTTAGAATGGCTTAAGGATCCAACAAGAAACCCTAACACTTTTGAGCATAATCACATGACACGTAAGGTTCCTTAGGATAGATGCTGTTGAAATCTCCTCAATATGGTAAACCATACAGGTGGCGCATGAAGAAAAATATGGTAAGGTTTTAAATAAGAAACTATACCATAAAACGAGATTAGATTCCTCGTAAAAATCCATTATAAATCCTCTATAATTAAGAGTTGTCATTTGTATGCTACGTAATATACATCGAGATGACACGAATACAATAGATACAATGAAAAACACATTATGAATGTTTACCTTAGCATGGATACAAAATACAAAAATGCATGTCGAGTACATTGACTCGTATATGGTAAGATACAATTAGAGTGTTGTATTAACAATCCTTAAATGATGTTAAAAGTGTCGAATGGATAATGGATAACCGAGGGGTGATGTAACCATTAAAAAATCCTTCATGCGACCCCTTATACATGGCATTTTTTCATGTTTACTATAATGATGAATTTATAAATAACGAGTACATTATAAAACATAGTCCTTGCTAGTAAAAACAATTATATATATGTTTATCAAGCACCTATAGCAAATAGTCTTAGTAGAATGAGACTTAAGTTAACATTTATAAATGCTATGTATAGTGAAGCACTGAGTCATTAAGTGTTAAGTCTTTATTTCAATTATTTTATGGTATAATTTACTACAAGTAAGTTATAAGAAGTTGGAAGGAACGATCTGTGTAATATTTAGCCTCCATTGATTCTCATTCATAGAAAAACGATGAAAGAATAATGAGACTATAGTAAGACAATTTGATTTATGTCAAATGTAAATAAGGAAACGATTAAGGGTAATAATAAAATAAATTAATAGACATATATCAGACAATTAAGATGACAATAAATCATTAGATTATTATGCTTTATATATAAATATATATACTTTTTATTATTCTGAATGGAATTAGAGGTGTGAAACCTGGTTTCACAACAACCTCAAAATAGTACTCCTGAAATGTCAGTAACCACTTGCATATTCTCTCCCCCCCCCCCAAAAAAAAAAAACTAGCTTGGTCACTAAGTATTTTAGTGCAAAATGGTCTGTGTACGTCTGTCGGCCCCCAACAACTCCCCCTAACTTTTTATAAAATTTAAATGTCCCCCCTTTTGAAATTTTGTAAAATCTACTTTTGATTGTTTTGGGATATGTTTTTTAAAATTATTTGGTGATTTCCTTTATGTGGCATGGCATGTTTTTTAGCGTTTCTTTGGCTTATCTCTTGTGAGATGAGGTTTGGGTATTTTGGCTTCCTGGATTTTCCACCTGCATATTCATTTAAATTTTTCAAGTTGATCTCATGCTTCGATTTGTGAAAATTGGATTAACATTAATATTTCGATAATTTTGCTAAGTTTTTGGTCTTAGGTATTTGAGCACTTTGGTGGATCAAAATGATTCAAGTAAAAATCAAGTATTGAGATACTGGATTCGTGCATTGAAAAAATGTATGTTAAAGTGTACAAGTGAGCTAACAGTTTTGAAATTGCATTAAGCATTAATTTTTACAAGCCATGAACTTTTGCTTAAAATTATGCATTCTTTACGATTTTTTACTCTTTGGCAAGACAAAAAATTAATTTGATCGAGATATGAACTTATTCCATGACTTAAAAGAGTATATGTCAAAATTTAGAGATGAGCATATAAATCTTAATTTAAAGGAAAACATTAATTTTTATCAACTTTTTACTTTCGTTTAAATTATAATTATGTTTTCACTTTTGCTCATTAACAATTTGACTACTTTAAATAATGGATTCAATATTTAATTAAATAAAATTTTAGTTGGTGTCCCATTTTCACAAAATCATTGGATGAGCTTAATTAATTTTCATCTAATTTCAAAATAAAAATAAAAATAAAAATAAAAATAAAAAGAGTTATTTGTTTGATTTTGTGGAAACTCCAAAATAACATTTTTATTCCATGCATAGACTTGAAGTTTCTAGAATTTTATGATCATACAATTAGTTTTTACTTTAGTTCAATTTAGTTTTGATTTTATTATTTTAGATTTAGTTTTATTTTTTTATTATTTGTGATTTTACTTTATTTTTTAATAGCTACATAATCATATAAGTTATTGATATGCTTCTTTTATTTAAGTTATCAATTCATTTTTTTCTTTTAATATTTTGCAGGTGTCAATCATAAGATATGTTGGGATTTGATATATTTTCCATGTCCTAAATTTATTACACTTGCGGAATTTCAACCCAAAATTATACTAGATAACCAACTTCAAACGCGATTTTCAGGAAAATGAGGAGAATTTGAAAAATCCAAGACACGGGTTTTGTCCAAAAGGTCCCAAATTATGTCCTACATTTATAAGGATAATTTTCTCATAAAGGTCACTATTTGGGAGAAAAATCCGGTTCTTTAATCTAAGTTTTTCCAAAATTCGTCAGTTATGAGTTGTTTCCAAATGCACAACCCTAATTGAGTGACTAGCTAGTAAATAAATCAACTTATGATGCATATAGATTATTGTATGGCTAAGAAATTAGCTTGTGATCAGATCCAAAGCCATCTTTTCAATCTAAATCAACTAAAAAGACATAGAAAGTCATTTCACAATTTTTTATTTTTAGAATTATTTTAGATTCGTTCTCATCATCTTTGGGCATGAATACGTGACTGTAAAAATAAATAAAGGAGGAGCATGGAATAATGAATGGACTTGGGATTGTAATGAAAAGACAATAAACCTAATTTTGCTTCATATTTTTGTTCTGTGAGTAATTTTTTTTTTTTTTAATATAGTATCATTTGTTTTCATTTATGTGTTCATTTTCTTCCTGTCATGGCTCTATAGAATGAAACCTTGGCTTTTTTCCACATTTTATTAATACATTATTATGATATTAATTTATTTATCTCTTGTTCCAAAGATTAATATTAAAAAAATATCATTAGTTATCTCATGTTTATCAATTCTTTATGTGATTGATAGATAAATGCATGTGTTAAATGTATTAGATTTTTCTTATGAAAATTACATGTGTTTAATTATTTCTTTTTAATGAAATTTATTTTGTTAATTGAAATAATACATTATTATTCTCTGTAAATGATCGATCTCAAAGTTGCTTCCTTTCCTTATTTGTATTAAATCTACTCTATTTTGTTGAAATTTCTTTCACCATAATTTTGTTGGACTTGAAGTGTAACATTGTTAGTCCAAGAATTTCTTTTACAGGTGGACAATCTAACAAATATTTGAAGGATATGATTCAACCATTAGATTGCAACTCTGCTCATGATAAGGATAGTTTAGTCATTGTATTTTTTCATATTTTGTTTGTATAGTTTGTTGAAATGTTTTGATCATTTGAATAACTCCTATCATAAATTGCATTCAAAATCATTTAATTTAGTTCGATTGTCATCTTACCTTGAATACTATTGTTTCAGTATGATTGAAGTTTGAATTATTTGTTTTCTTTATTATTTAAAGATATTGTTTAGATTGGATTTGCTCAGGATTAAGTTCCATTACATACTTTGAAATTCTCATTTTCACAAGGTTTCTATTAAATCTTGTACCCATGTACAACTTGTAAATTTTGTGAATTTATGTAATTAAGTGTAAGGTTATCTAATCTAATAGATCATTGTAAATACTCGAAATATGACAGTTAGTAGTTAGGATCTTAGACAAATTTTCATTTATTTACTAGATATATCCTTTCACCGACCAACAGAGCCATTAAACCCATCAGGGATAGTTACCTTAAACAACTTAGGTTACACTTAAAAAACCTCATAACATACTATTCCCTTTCAGTTGACGAGTGGCCAATATCGCCCGTCAACAACGTCTTAAAAAGAGAACCCAATAAATAGTTTCTAAAATTTTGCAGCGCATATACCATTGCCAATCCTTCTAGTTTTGTGGTAGTATAATTATTCTCTACTATGGACAACTTCCTACTTGCAAAAGCAATTGGGTGATATCTGTCTCCTTCCCCTAGTTGAGATAGTATCGCACCAAAATCTGTGGACACACATATACATGAACATGGAATTCCTTGTTCCAATCTGGAAAGATTAAAATCGGTGCAGTCACTAATCGATGTTTTAAGGTTTCCAAACCCTTATGACAATCCTCATTCCATTGGAAATTCACTTCCTTCTTCAACAACTTCTCCATAGGTGCTATAATTTGCACATAATCTTTGATAAACTTCCTGTAATATCTTGTGTGACCTAGAGTTTCCCTCAACTATTTGACTGATGTAGGTGGTTTTAAATCCATAATTATTGCAATCTTGGTAGGTTCCACTAATAAGCCTTGCTTGTAGACCACATGGCCCAACATAATGCCAAAGGGTGCCCAAAAAATACCCTTCTTCAAATTTAGTGAAATATGGCATTGTCTACACCTATACAACATTAATACGAGTACTTCTATGTGATCCTTCAGTAGACTAAACACAATCCAATCATCTAAGTATACTTCAAGGAACTTATGAGTAAATTCCTTAAAATCTACAACCACAACTATTGAAAAAATTCCAGGTGCATTCTTCAGTCCAAAGGGCATCACTGTGTGTTGGTAACTTCCCCACTCTTTCACAAAAGTTGTCTTATACTTATATTCCTGTGCAATTTTTATCTTATGGTACCCTAAGAATCCATCTGTGAAAGAATAAGCCTCCTGCCTTCCTACATTCTCCAATACCTCATTTGTGAACGGTGTTGGAAATGAATCATGTAGACATGCATCATTCAACTTCCTCAGATCTATGCAAAATATTGATTTCTCCTGTTTTATTATCTTGTACTACCATTGGAATTATCCACCCCGATTCCACCACTAGTTCAATAATCCTTACATCCAACATTCTTTCTATTTCTTATTTCACCTTCTCTTTGTACTTTGGATTTAACCTGTAGTGTCTTCGTTGTACTAGTTTAACATTGGGTTTCAAAGGGATCTTCATCTCACATACTACCCCAACTATCTCCTTCATTTATGAGAATGTATTAGGGAATAGAACCTGATACTTGCACAATAAATATACAATATTCTCCACAGTTTCATCACTCCGATAATATCCTATATGTGCAAACTTTGGATTCTATTTCATCCCAATGTTTACTTTTCACATCTTTATTGGCTATGCTCAATCTTTGGCCCTTCTACTATGCATTCTCCCTTAGTTTCAGATACTTGCAAATTCCTTGAATCTTCGTCATCCTATTCTTATTTCGCGACATTGTAACACTCTAGTAATTCATGAACAATCATCGAAGCTCTTTGTGCACTGCACACTGGTACAATCTCCATCATCCCTTCTTCTAAGAAGATCTTGGTTTGAATGACCTGTAACGCTTCATCTATTAGTGGATATTCATGTTCAAAATTAAATGTTACCTTGAACCTATGAAACAACTCATCCCAACTTGCTATTTTTCTATGCATTTCCATCTCCAGATACCAGTTCTTTGGAATTGTATCTAGTGTATGTATAAATATGTGTGTCCGTTCGTTCTTCGGTAATAAAATCCATATAGTTCTGCACTACTCAACATGACCTGTTGGGTCATTTGTCCCTGCATACTTCTATGCAATATTCTCTAACTCGATACCAAATATCATGTGCATTAGTCTCTGACACCGTGACCAATGTTGCATCCCCTCTTTATGAGAAACTCACCACCTGGCTGGAGTATCTTTAAGGACAACATCTAGTGCCAAAAACCTTTGTTGTTCAAGTATATGCAACTCAAATTCCTTTACAAACAATCTTATGTTAGTCAATCCATCATACATGGGTGGATCACATAACTTCGTTCCAATCCATCACAATTATCGAGTTAGGTGTGCACATCATCTAGTTGATGCTTCATGCATCCTCTACTACCAATGTTCTAGGCATTCCTCTCAATCCGATGCACACGAGCTAATACTTCTCTAACTTAGAGCACCATCTCCAGTGGGGTTAACATAATCATCCATCCACATAGTCATATTATATAAGTTGTCAATTTTGTTTTCTCTTGTTAGATCTATGTACCTATTTCCTTCTGTCGGGTCCAATGGTGTAGTAACCTTCAAGTCTCCTTTCTCAAATATCATTTCCCTCCTCTTCATATTGATAATAACCTGATTATCAAATGTCCATTCAACTCCCATCAGTGATGTATATGCTTGAATATCATCCATGATCTCAATGAATTGAAATTCTACTACACTACACGCCCCATCTATATTCATAGGTACTCATGTGAACCATCCAATAGGTACTATATTGTTCTGGTTTTCCAACTTTAACCGAATAGGAGATCATATTAACTTGGTTTTCCCCATCATCTCCCAGGTATTCTTAGGTAACACATTCTCATCAGACCCCAAGTCCAAAATAACATTATCCATATCATATTCCCCAATCTGTGCACTTAATCTAAATTCTCCGTTGGTCCTCTTTATGTGCACTACTTGATTCACTACCCTATGTGCAATAGGAATTTCACTTTCTTGCATGTAATTATCAATCATTTCATTTAATGCATTCAAGACAATTTCATTTTTCATTAACTCTACTCAAATTGTCAGTAACTCTCTTAGATAAGTTAGTTCCTTCAGATTCATCGCATTAGTTTTTTTAATTCGATTTTTCGGACCAAACAAATGTGGTTCGAAACGTTGAATTAAAAAACTGATGCGATGAATCCAAAAGAACTATCTTATCATAACACTAGTCGCAAAAGTCTTAGAACATAAAATCTCTTAGAGTACTTATCTTCCCAAGTGGCTTATCTGGCATAGTGCGATCGCAAACATGAGGCGTCGATGATGTTTATACTAGCCAATCCAGTCCTAGTATCTCTTTTCTTACCCACTGATACATATCCTTTTCTAGCCAAGGTTCAAATGTTGGCATAGGTCTTGATAATTTCCTTACCCATTGCTCATCCTACTTCCCTCCATTCATCACATTATCCCCTTTTCTAGTTCCTCCGCGCATAGCAAATTCTATTCTAGGTCCTTCATTGTGTTTTTCAATTGGTATTTTCTATACATTTTGATTTGGGTTCTGGTTCTAATTTCCTCTTGCCTACCACTTCACGAGTATTTGATGATAGTCTTCTATCATGTGGTCCAATTCTCTATAGTATGGGGCATGTTGTATAAGGTTTCAGTCAATCACAAGCTAAGTGTCTTGGTTGATTACAATTGTAACATATTATTGGTCCTCTACCTCCTCTTCCAAAATTTCCTTTGCCTCGACCTATGCCAAAATTTCCTCTATTTCCTTGATTAAAGCCTCTCTGATTATTGTACTGTGGACCACCTCCTTCTGTCACAACATTCTCTTCCTAAATCTTGTACATATCTAAAATTTTCTCTCTCATTAAATCAAATGTGCGATAATATTTCTCTTCATGTTCGAATGACTTGCAGAAGTTGAAAAATAAGTTCTTGGTGTACTCTGATATTTCTGCAGTAATGGACACTTAGTCAGATAATGTCCCCATTTATTACATATTTCACAATATCCCCCTCCCAGTAATGGATTCAGTGCTCCAATCATCAAATAATGCGCAAATGCTGGGAATTCATCCTTGTGGTGGCCGTCAGTTCTACACTTGGTACACTAGACTTGTTCTAGTTTTTCCTTCCCTTTTTTGAGTTCTGCCAATTGAATTGTCAACGAAACTAACTGTGTATGTATTTTCAACATCCGTCCACTTTCTCCTACATGGGATGCTTCCAATTTTATTGCAATATCAAAATCTTTAGGATGCGACACGACCTTCTATTGAATCAAGGACATGCAAATGTGAGGTAGGAGTCTTGCAATAAACCATTCTTGGTGCTATTGATCAGGGATATGGAATGTTAGTCTACCTATAAGATCCTTAAAACATTGGTCATAATCCCAGACAAATTCAGTCTGTACCTATTTGATCTCCTTCAACTCTGTAATGTACTGTGACTTAGACTTTGGCTTCTTGAACTCTTTCAACAATGCTTGTCTAAATTTCAGCTAAAGTCTTGGCTTGTCCTATAGGTGTAGTACTTTGCAGTTTCATGTACCAAACTAATGCATGGCCTATAAATGTTGTTGTCAACTACGCAATATTTACAACCTCATCCTGGACATTCTTTACAGCCCAAATTGTCTCATGGAAAAATATATGTTGTTCTAGGTCATCTGAACCAACTCCCTAGAAATCAAGAAGTATGAGGGTGTTGTCTACCCATGCCATGTTTCTTTGTGTAGTAACTCCCCTAGGAGATACTAGTTGGTGCTTACTCTGCGCACTTCTTCCATTGCTATGGATACTACTACTCTATCCTCCCTTTCTAACTATGAGTGCTTTCGACAAATCCTCTAATGCGATTTTTTATCTAGGTAACGCACACAGGGTTATGGAATCGACACAAGATCCCGTATGAATAGGACTTATTGAATCTTCTATTTTAGGACTTAAATGAGAATTCTCTTTCTCTCCTTCTACGTATGATATCTCTATGATATGGTAGATTATGTAGGGTTCTATTCCCTCAAGATCGCTAGGCGACTCTCCTTTCTTAGCCCCATTCTTTCACCTCTTGTACCTTCTTTCATTGTGCAATACTCCAAACTTGTCTTCTTCTTTTGATACAACTTCTTTGGTTCTCTGCATCCTCAGTTCCTCCCTTCCTTTATTTCTTTCTTCATTATTTCCTACCTTCAAACAATCCTCTTGTCATCCATCGATCCCCTATGTGCGCAAATCCCCTTAGCAATTAGACTCCATTGTCACCACACACTTATTGCACAACAACATCTTTATCCACGTACCCAATGATTTCATGAACCTTTCACATGGACCTTTGAAGAAATCCCTCTCTACAACACTGTATGACTGGGTACAGTCCATTGCAAATTCTATAATATAACCTCCCAATATTCCGTCCAACCAGAAATCAACTATGCGAGAAGTCTTATTACTTACAGAGTTTAGTTGCCTTACCAACTCTAGAGTCTAGTTCCTCGGCACTGCAATTCAGTACCTTCCATTATTTTCCACTAATATTTCTAACCACTCAATAAAAATAATAAAAAATTCACCAAAGAAAATCTCATATAGCTCTTTGTACACATACCTTTGCATCCATTTTTCATCGCTCATCTAAGGGTTTCTATTCTCTTTTCAAGCAAATTCTCATTCCTTCCCTTCTAGCCATTCTGAGATTTTTTTCTTAGTCGACCTCCAAATCATTCCCTCAATCACAAATTCTGGCTCCTGACAACAAAACCATTTGTTGGCGTGCAATTGTAAGACCCTAGGTTCAAGTGAATTAACCAACAAACCCTTCATACACCGACCCTTTCAGCATCACCTATATGCAAGTGAAGTCTTGCTCGATGTTGGAATACTGAGAGGGGGGGTGAATTAGTATGAGAACAATTAGTACTTTTAATCACAATATAAAACCTCCAATAAATATTATGATCATTCAAAATATCATCAACACCATAAACATCACAAAAACAAAGTACACCGGAATTTTATGTGGAAACCCAATGCAGGAAAAAGCACAGAATGCTTTTATTATTTGTCAAAGATTACATTCATTGGAAGCACCAAATTCCTATTTCTCCAACTACAACTGGAAGGAGGCTCCAACACCCTATTTATAGGTTGCAACTTGAAGGAAGCTCCAACTCCCTAATTTATCCGGCTCCAACTGGAAGGAGGCTACAACCCCCTTTCCTTTCCTCGCCCAACCACCCTAAAATATAAATGTAGACCAATCTGTTACTACCACATCAACCTGTCACTCTCCTTGTCACTTGACTAATATACCATCACTATCACCATCAACCTTTGATGTTTTAGGTGACCTGAGTTTTAGATCCAATATGAGGCATGGGAAGGAAGAGAAAATGCATAAAGACAAGGGGATCCAACATGAGCATGAGAAGTATTGTGTCTAAGTGTTGCCATCAATGCCAAAGGGGAATATTGTTGAAATATTAATTGATTAATTGTAAAAAATATTAATTGTCAGAAAATATTAATTGTCGAAAGTTTAGTTGATGGAATATTGATTGTCATTGATGTCAACCCCTGAACATAAAGTTAACAGGTTGCATGTCGATTAAATTAGTTGTAAACATTGGTTAACAAGATGCATGTCAATTGCATGTCAAAGTAATTGTAAAAAGAAGTTAACAAGTTGCATGAAAGTTTCATGTCATTATGAGATCCTCATTAAAACATAGAGAAGAGTTAATAGGAAAATCACTTTTGAGAATACAGGTTGGAGATCTGAGGTAGTGAGTCGAAGGCAGAGAATTCCAGAGAAGTAAAAAAATTTCAGGAGCCAAGAGTATAGAGAAGAGGTTTCAGACATGGATTCCTTGAGGATGCCCACACTCTTCCTCCTGAATCCTGCAGATATACTCAAGGAATCCTTGTCTTAAACATGTTCTCTATACTCTCGGCTCCTGAAAACATCTTAATTCTCTAGACTTATCTTCCTTCGACTCACTGCCTCAAATCTCCAACCTTTATTCTTAGATGTGATACACATAAGTGATTTTCCAATTAACTCTTCTCTATGTTTTAATGAGGATATCATAATGACATGAAGCTACCATGCAACTCATGATGACATGCAACTCACATGAAACTCACATGCAACTCACATGTAACTTGTTAACTTATGCTTACAGTTACTTTGACATGAAACTAACATGAAACTTGTTAACCAATGTTTACAAGTACTTTACTGGACATGTAACCTGTTAACTTTCTATTCAAGGGTTGACATCAATGATAACTGATCTTCCATCAACTAAAATTTCAACAATTAAACAATTAATCTTTCAACAATACCCCCCTTTGGCATTGATGGCAACACTTAGACACAATACTTCTCATCCTCTTGTTGGCTCCCCCTGCCTTCATGCCTCTTCTCTGCCTTTCCATGCATCTATTTTTCTCTCCCCCTTTGACATCAATGAAAAATGATGACTTCTCCTTGGGGATGCTCCCCCTGTCAGTAGGCCTATGATATCTACTGATGTTTCTCTTCATGGTGATTCCTCGTGTAAATATATGATAAAAATCATTAAAAAATAATTCAAGTATTTCAAAAATCATTCACTGTGGGGATGGAAATAATCCAATTTTCTGTAAACAATACTCAAAAGTCTCTCTCAGAAGAGGTTTGGTGAAGATATTTGCAATATGTTCTTTTGTCCCAACATACTCTACCTTGATGTTCTTCTATGTAACTTGTTCCCTTAGAAAGTGAAACTTGATCAGAATGTGTTTTGTCTTGGAATGCATCATTGGATTCTTAGAGGTACTTATAACACTAATATTATCACAAAATATCGGAATAGGATCATCATATTCCACTTGTATGTCCTGCAAAGTTTCTTTCATCCAGAGAACCTGTGTACAACATGTTGATGCTACAATATAATATGATTCTGCTATTGACAATGATATTGAATATTGTTTCTTGCTCAACCAGGATATTAGGAAATCACCCAAGTAAAAGGTTTCTCCACTTGTAATTCTTTTGTCATCAACACATACTGCCCAATCTGCATCTATGTATGTAACTAGACATATATCATTCAATTTTGTATACTATAATCCAGTCTTCTGTTCCTTTGAGATATCTGAATATTCTTTTTACGGCCATAACATGTGTTTCCTTCGGTGTTGCTTGAAATATGACCATGTATTGAACTACTTGCATCACATCTGGTCTCGTTGTGGTCACATAGAGTAAAATTCCAATCATTGATTTGTAGAGTCTTTGATCTGCATCCTTGGATATATCATCTTTTCTCAATTTGCAACTAGTCTGCATGGGAGTACTTATGGGCTTGCAATCTACCATTCCAAACTTCTTTAGCATTTCTTTGATATACTTGGTCTAGGAGATGAAAATACCTATATCTAGCTGACATATGTGAATTCCCAAAAAGAAATATAACTCACCAAGTAATGACATTTCAAATTCATTCTGCATGTCGTTGGAAAATTTCTGACTCATCCTATCATCATTACTTACAAAAACAATGTCATCAACATAAAAATTAATTATCAATAAGTTATTTTGATTTACCTTTGTGTAGATATTGTTGTCTGTATATCCTTTCGTGAACCCTTGTTGTTGTAGATACCTGTCCAATCTTGAGTACCATGCTATGGGGGCTTGTTTGAGTCCATATAGTGCCTTCTTCAATATGCAAACATAATCTTCCTTTTATGATAGTATAAATCCTTTTGGATGTTCGATGTACACTTCTTCTTCTAGTTATTCATTTAGGAAGGATGATTTCACATAGATATGATATACTCTGATTTTATTCGAACATGCATAATCCAAGATCAATCTATTTGCTTCCATTCTTGAAACTGGGGAAAAATTTTCTTCAAAATTTATTCCTTCAACCTGACCATATCCCTTGCATACTAACCTTTCTTTATTCCTGGTTACCTATCCATCCTGGTTTAACTTGTTTTTGAATACCCATTTTGTGCCAATCATTTTCTTATCCATATGCCTTGGAACAAGTTCCCATGTTACATTCCTCTCCATCTGATCCAGTTCTTCTTCCATATATTTGATCCAGTGTTCATCAGTGTTGTCTTCTTCAAAACTGTCGGGTTCAATTTTGGACAACAATGCTAGATGTATTTGTTCTGGTGAGCACAATTTTCTTTGAGTTTCAACTCCTACATATTTATTCTCAATGATCTGTTCTGATGGATGATTTTCTGCACTTGTCAGTTAGGAGTTTTGGGAGATATCTAAATATTTTTTTGGTCAACTTCCTCTTGCTCTGCTTCTAGCTGCTCTTCTTCTTCTTCTTCTACTTCTTCTTTCAAATACTCGTCTCCTTTCTGCTCTGTTGATTCTTTTCTTTCTTTCTTGGGATTTCATAAACTTGTCTCATCAATTTGTACATTGATTCTTTCCATTATTTTGTTGAGTCTCAAATTGAAACACTTATATGCCTTTATTTTACTTGAGTACCCAAAAAATATGCTTTTGTCAACTCGGGAGTTAAATTTTCCAATCCTTCCATCTTCTCTTTTGATGTAGCACTTTCTTCCAAACACTCTAAAATTCTTCACATTTTCCGGTCTTCCTTTCCATAGCTCGTTGGGAGTCTTATCACTGTTACTTCTGAGCATTCCCCTATTCAAGATATGAACTATTTTATGTACTTCCTATGCCCAAAATATGTCACCCAAATTAGAATATTTAAACATGGTTGTGGCCATCTCTTGTACTGTTATGTTCTTTCTTTCAGCTACTCCATTTTGTTGAGGTCTATTGGATGCTAAGAATTGATTTTTTCATCCCATGTTCGCTACAAAAATCCATGAATTATTTCAATGTAAACTCTCCACCATTGTTTTATATCAAACATTTGATTTTCAAGTCTATCTCTATTTCAACCATCTCTTTGTATATATTTAAGTGTTCAAATGCCTCTAACTTCTTCTTGAGAAACAAAATTGCAGTCATTCTTGTGTAATCATCAATTAGTAGCATAAATTACTTCTCATGATTTAGTCTGTTTGGTCTTGTTGGTCGACATAGATCAATATGTACAATCTCCAAAGGTTTTGTCGTTGAGTACTCCTTTGATTTGAACTTGGCCCTGGTCTGTTTTCCCTGTAGACAATGCTTACATAGATTATTCATTGGTTTTAAAATTTCAAGCAACTCTCTTAGTGTTTCCTTTCTACTAATTTTGATAACATTTTCAAAGTACATGTGTCCCATTCTTTTGTGCTAGAGCCAACTTTCATTTTTCTTTCCTAAACAACAACTTTCCTTTCCAATTTCATTGAAAACATATATGTTGTTCGAAGTCCTTATAGATTTCACCACTAACCTGTATGATCCTTCTTTCCTTATTTCACATTTCTCTGAGTCGAACTGAAGTGTGTGTCCTTGATCGCACATTTGACTTACACTCAATAGATTATGCTTCATATATTCAACTAGTAGAACATTTTCTACCATGACATCTTTTCTTCCAAGCTTAACTGTGCCTCTACCTATAATTTTAGTTGAATGATTATTTCAAAATGAAACTGATCCATATTTTTCTTTCTTCAAACCTATTCCTGTCACCTGTCATATGATTTGAAAAACCACTGTCAACATACCAATCACTTTTCATGTGTTGGGATTGTGGAGAAAGTGAGCATTGATTCTGCTTTCTTTTCCATATCTCTTGCGGTTCCGATATAATACAATTAAAATTATGCTTTGATTCCTTGGGTGGAATAGTTAGTATACAATTATTCTCTATGTGATCAAAATTGTTTCATTTGTAGCATTCTACTTCATTGCTCAATGAACCAAAACTGTTTTGGTTTCTGTGTATTTTTTAAAGCTTTGAAGTAAAGCAATGCATACATATTCTTAAGAAAAAAAGAAATTAATCAATGGCTCATATACACAGTACACAAAGATTTACGCTAGAAATATTTAAATGGGAGAAAACCAACCTTCCTTGGTGCCACACCTTTCAACTCTTCATTGAATTAATTTCACCATTCACAATAAAATATATACAATATTTTAGGTATTCAATAGCTACAAAAACCTTAATCCCTTAATCCATGATTAATTTAGAAAACCGCTAAAATTGAAAAAACCACCCAAAAATAGCTATCACCCGAAGCTGAATGTTGCGCGTAACCAAGGGGGGCCAATCCTGCCCCCCCTGGGAATCCCCTAGAAAATCGTCGGGTGCACATGACATAATGGGAGAAGGAAGTTGGGATTGTCAGATGTAGTTTTTGAATCTGACACACCCACACACACACATGCAAAGAATATAACGCATACCCAACATTCTCCCACTTGTTGTTTTCTTTGCATACAGGGGTTCACAAGATTACATAGTCAACAATCTAAGACAACAATGCCCATTGTTCCTCTACACTAGGAGAACTTCTCTGTGCTCATAGACTTTGTCAATGAATCTGCAACATTCTTCAAAGTGTCAACCTTTTCCAACAACACTGACGCAGTCGCGCTCGCAAGAACGTCCGCTCACAAAATCTTTTCTTTCCCACGATCTAAAGAACTATAAAGCCCTTCTATTTCCCTATCGAGAAATATGCACCCACAACAATCCTTGTGGGATCCCCCTCTTTAAAATTGGGAGATCAGACTTCGTGACTTTGCGAGTTCAGTGGTCTATCGTTGGTTTCCCGAATCCCCGAAACCCGATACAAGTCAATGCTGACCTTTCTCCTTCATTTCAGAACTTTCCCTATAGGGATTTTGGCACTTGAGATGTCGAACAACTTGTCTCTCCGACTCCCGAACCCCAATTTTCCGAAACTCCGACACATGCGTGAGTTCTGACTTTTCAATGGTCCCTCACTCCATCGGCATTTTGGAGTTCGCAATATTGCGAATCCTAATGCAATTATTTTGGGACTTCTCACCATGAAAACCCAAAAGGGTGTGCCACCTGTCCACTTGCCGATGCCTGTGGCCCCACACTATTCCTTAGTCTGTAGGGATATCGCGTTTTGTGATTTCGTGATTCCCGTTGCAATGTTCACGGGACTTCAACCCACGAAACCCCGATACATGATTCCATGTGTAGATCCTATGACCCTTATGGCTCGGATCAACGGTCCTGCCCCTCCTGAGATTTTAAGCTCTCGGGAATACTCATTGTATCTCCCCTACTCCTCCTGAGATCTAACGGATCAAGGAGATTCATGAATTCTCTTCAAGGAATTCCGACCATCCGTCTTTCTTTGGAAATTTCTGCGAATGACCAAGTGTTCCTCCACGGAACTCGTCCACCTGCGGTGAAAACTTGCAACGCCTGCTAAGAACTCCACAGCACAACTTCCTGTGAAACCCTTTGCCAATTACTCAAAGGTCCTATACCTCCTAATCTTTCTTATAACTCTGAGCCTTAGAAAAGACTCTTGCGTGCACTTCTTGCGGCAACCTTCAAACACTTCAAGTGCTTGAATCCTTTCGACTCTGCACACACCTGCAGCAGTAGTCTCTCAATGTTTCTTCACTCAGATTCACAACTCTAAGGCTTATCTTGGCATGCGCACTCCTTGCACGGCTCCTGTACCCAACTGCACCTTTTAGGTGAACGAGAACAAAAGAAACCCTATCTGAATCCTCCGTCAACACATTCCTTGCGGACACTTTGACTGCACTCCTCGCAGGAACTCTTGTTCAGATAGAGAAAGAATTGAAACTCATTCTTTCTTCCTCTCAGACTTCAAACTCAAACATGAGATCATATACACAGCATATAAAGAAAATGTATAATAGGAAGCAAACATCCATGAGCATATCATTCAACATCAATACATAGAGAACAGACACAAAACCATGAATTTGAATCAACCTCTTCTATTAATTCAAATATCTATACATGGGTGTTCTTACATAGCTCTCTGCATGCTCTTTCTCTCTCCATAAATGCTCTTCAATAATGTTACAATACACAATGAGGGTGTCTATATCTCGTTTCCCTCTTGCGCTCTAAAACTGTCTAATCTAGAATTAAATTCTATCTACCTACATTAACTACTTTAAATGCCTTTTACCTACTAAGGACGAGAGATAAAGGCTCAAGGTCCATTTACATTACACAAGTGCACTTCATTAAATTGCCACATTTATGTTCGCGCATCAAATCCAAGAGAAATTCAAAATTTTGTGTTGGCTTGTCCAGCTGTCCGATTGCTTCCGTGTTGGCTTACTTGATGTTGGCGATGCTCCTGCATCATACTCCTTGGCTTGAAAAATTTCATGGGATCCTGTCCATGAGCTCATGCATGGTATGTCCATGTTTCTGTATCTCCACTTCAGTCTCCCAACTGGCATCTTCAACTGGATGGCCCTTCCATTTGACCAAATATTCAAAGTATTCTTTCCTCCTGGTCTTCATACCAATTATTTTGTCTAGTATGCGCTCCATCTGTGGCTTATCTGCAATTGGCATCTACTTTGTCCACTGGATCACTGGCTTCTCATCTCCTATCCCTGTTTCCTCAGCTTTATATGGGTACAAATCTGAGATATTGAATATTAGTGAAATTGCAATCCCATCGGGTAATTCAATCTCATAAGCATTTGTCCCAAACTTCCTCAAGACCCTACATGGCCCAATTTTCTTCATCTCTAACTTATTATATGTTCCCCTCGGGAACCTTTCTTTCCTCAAATGTGCCAGAATCAAGTCACCAACCTCAAACTGATGTTGTCTTCTATGCTGATCTACTCTACGCTTATATTCCTGACTTGAATTTTGCAGTCGCTCTTGTTGGGTATGTGTTATATTCTTTGCATGAGTGTGTGTGTGGGTGCATCAGATATGACAACTGCGTCTGACGATACGACAAATGCGTCTGACGATCCGATACGACAAATTTTTTTTTGGGCGGTTTTTGCTATTTTTAGCGGATTTTGCTATTTTTAGCTGATTTGTAAATTAATCCCGGATTAAGGGATTAGGGTTTTGGTATCTATGGAATACCTAAA
>JZKD02S0322730.1:723370-736006 GCA_000966675.3 Picea glauca
AGGGTTTCCGGTAAAGATCTCTGTGTATTCTGTGTATGAGCCATTGATTAATTTCTGTATTGCTTAAGAATATATATGCATTGCTTTACTTCGCAGGTTTAAAACTTACAACTCCTTCACCTGACTGTGAAGTTTCTTCATCGCCTCTGCGAATTCTTCTGCACTAGTGCTCCTAGTTGCATTCTGTTCTGAATCTCTCAATTCAGAAATTCCTCTCGGCTGCATCCCATATACAATCTGAAATGGAATCTGCCCTATGCTCCTGTTTACTGAGTCATTATAAGAAAACTCTGCCTACGACAATATATTGTCCCGCTGGCTATGGTGTTCTATCACCAAGCTTCTTAGAAAGTCTCCTAGACTTCTGTTTACCACTTTTGTCTGTCCATCCGTCTGAGGATGATACGTTGAACTAAACAACAAGTTAGTCTCCATCTTCTTACATAAGGTCCTCCAAAAATGCCCTATGAACTTTTTATCTCGATCTGAAACTATACTCCTTGGCAAACCATGAAGTTGAATGACCTCTTTGAAAAACAAGTTCACAATGTGAGTTGCGTCACTAGTCTTCTAACATGGAATGAACTGTGCCATTTTGGAAAATTTATCCACCACCACAAAGATTGAATCAACACCTCTTTGTGTTCTTGGCAACCCCAAATACAAAATCCATGCTAATCGCATCCCACTGCCTCTCTGGTATGGGAAATGGTTGATAAAACCCTGCATTCTGCTTCCTTCCCTTCGAATGCTGGAAAATTATGCATCTGTCCACGAATCTCTTGATGTCTGTTTGCATTCAAAGCCAAAAATATGACTCATTTAGCTTTGTGAACATCTTTTCATGACCAAAATGTCCTGCCAATCCTCCACTGTGTTTCTCCTTCAGCAGATTCTCCCTCATGGAGCATTTCAGAATACACAGTTGATTGCCTTTGAACAACAATCCTTCCCGGATCATATATTCTATCTACTAGCTTCTGTCTCTGAGAACTGGATTCTCAGCTGCTTCATATGCCTCTTTAAAATCTTGATCATCTGTGTACATGTCCCTAAGATCATCAAAACCTAACATTTTGACTCAGAACTCCTGCAACAACAAACACTTCCTGCTCAAAGCATCAACAACTTTGTTAGCAGTACCAGAAATATGTTTAATTATAAAAGTGAAATTCTGCATATACTCAACCCATTTGACATGTCTCCGATTCAATTTCTCATGTTGAGTCACAAACTGCAGTGCATGGTTATCACTGTATAATACAAACTCTTTCGGGATCAATTAATGCCTCCATTTCGTTAATGTCTGTATGATAGCATAAAACTCCTTATCATATGTGGAGTATTTCATCTTCGCTTCATTCATCTTCTCGCTGAAATATGCTATCGACCTATCTTCCTGACTCAAGACTGCCCTTATTGCAAATCCACTTGCATCGCATTTCACTTGAAATGTCTTCCGAAAATCCGGCAACACCAAAACTGGTTGTTCCGTAATCTTCCTCTTCAACAGATTGAAAATTTTCTCAGCCTCTTTAGTCCAATGAAAATACTTGTGTCTCCTCTTCACTATATCCATCATCGTTGTGTTGATCCCACTAAAATTCCTGATGAATTTTTGGTAGAAACTAGCCAATCCGTGAAAACTTCTCACCTCAAAGATATTCTTCGATGATGGCCAATTCTTGATTAACTCCACCTTATCTGGATCCATACTCAACCCATTTTCCGAAATAACAAACCCCAAGTAGATGAGCTCTGTCTTCATGAACGAGGATTTCTTCATATTTATCAACATCTTCTCCTGCTATAATCTCTGCATCATTGTATCTAAATGCTTCAGATGCTCTGCCACTATCTTACTGAAAACCAGTATGTCATCTAAATACACAATAACAAATTTTCCAATGAACTCCCTCAGGACTTCGTTCATCAACCTCATGAAGGTACTTGGTGCATTTGTTAAGACAAACAACATAACAAGCCATTCATACAACCCTTCGTTGGTTTTGAATGCTATCTTCGATTCATCAACTTCTCTCATGTGAATTTGATGATAACCGCTTTTCAAATC
Source organism: Picea glauca (assembly GCA_000966675.3). Classification (NCBI taxonomy): domain Eukaryota; kingdom Viridiplantae; phylum Streptophyta; class Pinopsida; order Pinales; family Pinaceae; genus Picea; species Picea glauca. The sequence goes on from JZKD02S0322730.1 coordinate 725,445, forward strand.
AATATTTGAAAAGTAATTTGCTCCACTCAAGCAATCCATCAGATCATCCATCCTCAGCAATGGAAATCTGTACCTGATAGTTATCTTATTAATCGCCCTTGAGTTAGTACACATCCTCCAGCCTCCATCTTTCTTCGGACTGAGTACTGTTGGAACAACACACGGACTCAAGCTTTCCCTGACCAAACCCTTGTCCAACAACTCCTGGAATTTCCTTTTAACTTCTTCATTCTCTTGTGGTGTCAATCGATACACGACTTTGTTCGACAAACTTGCTCCTGGTATGAGATCAATATGATGACTCACACTTCTGATCGGTGGAAATGAATGAGGTAATTTGTCCACTACTATATCAGTGAACTCTTCCAATAGTTCCTGAATTTCCTCTGGTAAATCATCCACTCTTGTGCTGGTCAAAACAATCTTCAGTTTTCTGACCACAAAGAACTGTGGATCCTCCTTCTTCTTAACCTCGGTAATAAGTTCCTTCCCACTCATGAGAAGTACTGTGTTTCTTACTTCTGGCTTCACCTCCTTATCCTTAATAGGAAGCAACATGTGTTTCCTCCCATTCTTCCCTAGGGTGTATGTGTTCATTCTCCCATCATGAATCACATTCTTGTCATACTGCCATGGTCTAACTAGCAATAGATGACAAACATCCATAAGAATGACATCTCACAATATCTTATCATTATATGCTCCTATCTTAAATTCAACTGAACATTGTTTAGTAACAGTTACCTGGTGTCCTTTCTGTAGCCACGAAACTCTGTATGGGCTTGGATGATCAGTCATCTCTAGCTCCAGCTTCTCTACCATCTCTGTAGATACGAGGTTATCCATGCTACCACTGTCTACAATGACCTTGCATACCCTGTCCTTGGTCTTGCAAGCAGTCCTAAAAAGTCTGGTCCTTTGGACTGAGCTTTCCACTTCCTTTTTTGGTGTCAAAAGGACTTTTCGCATCATCAACAATCTTCTGCCTTCACTGTATTCTTCTTCAACATCCTTCCTCTATGCTTTGGTGATGTGAGCTTCTCCAATATCCTTCTTTTTAACTGGACACTTGTAATATTTTTGCCCATTATTTCCACATGTGAAGCATGTTATTACTCCACCTCTTCCTCTTCCTCTACCTCTAGTACGAGGAAAAGTGTTATTGTCAGCATAATCTCCTCTCTGCTCAGTATGCTGCCCTTTCTGTTCAATATATTTCCCTCGCTGTGAACTTCCACCTCTCTCTGTTTGAGTCTGAGGTTTCTTCCAGTCTTCCTTGGGCTTCTGATATTTGTACTGGGAAACTGATTTTCCTCTTGGCTAACTTCTGCCTCTGCCTCTCTGACCCTGCTTCGGGCTCAGCTTCTCCTCCACTTTCAGATCCATCTGATAAGCATCTTCCACCATTTGGATGGTAACCATGCTCATATCATCCTAGATATCATATCTCAGGCCATTCATGTATCTGGCAACTTTTTTATCATCTCTCTCCCGATGACCTGCCCTGATGTTCTGTCTATAAAATTCCTCAGTGTATTCTTTCACTGTCATCATCTTCTATCTTAGGTTCTACATCCTCCTGAACATAGTAATTTGATAATCTCTCACGATGAATTTCGCATTCATCTTCGCGATCATTCTATCCTAGATTTTGATCTTTTGCTTGCCCTTGCAGCATCTGTTAGCTTGTAGTTCATTCCACCACAATGTTGCATGTCCCTTCAATCTCGTGACAACATGCTTGACTTTCTTGTCTTCTTTGACATCTTCATAGTTGAAGTATGTGTCCAGAGCTCTAATCCAGTCTAGAATCTCCTCTACATCCAAGTTTCCCTCATAAACTAGAATATCCATCTTTGTTCTTGCACCCATCCTTGCAATAGCTCTGATCAAATGCTCGTTTGATGCATCTTCAGCTGCAACTTCTTCTTCATGTTTAGCCTCAACTTCACTTTCGAAATCACTAAGATCCCCAGCACTGACTGTACGCCTTTGTCTCGTCTCCATGTCTTCGAGTCTAGCTCAGAGATCACGCATTTATCTCTCCATAGCTACATCTACCATCTGCCTTCCTCTCCTTCTCGGCATTTCCCTATCCCATGGTGGATCAGGTGTCTGCATATCTCTTCTCCTCGGTGGCATGGTGAATTCTCTTTCTTCTCTGCTAAAGAAAGAAAAGAAACTTTCTGTTCTCTGATACCAACTGATGCAGTTGCGCTTGCAAGCACGTCCACTCACAGGATCTTTTCTTTCCCATGGCCCAAAGAACTGTAACACTCTTCTATTTCCCTATCGAAAAATCTGCACCCACAACAATCCTCGTGGGATCCCCCTCTTTAAAATCGGGAGATCAGACTTCACGACTTCGCGAGGTTAGTGGTCTATTGTTGGTTTCACGAATCCTCGAAACCCGATACAAGTCAACAATGACCTTTCTCCTTCCTTTTGGAACTTTCCCTATCAGGATTTCGGCACTTGCGATGTCGAACAACTTGTCTCTCCGACTCCCGAACCCTGATTTATCGAAACTCCAACACTCGCGAATTCTGCCTTTTCAACGGTCCCTCACTCCATCGGCATTTCAGAGTTTGCAATATCGTGAATCCTAATGCAATTATTTCAGGACTTCTCACCACGAAAACCTGAAAAGGTGTGCCACCTGTCCAATCGTCATCGCTTGTGGCCCCACACTATTCCTTAGTCTGTCGGGATATCACATTTCATGATTTCGTGATTCCCGTTGCAACGTTCACGAGACTTCAACCCACGAAACCCTGATACACGATTCCACGTGTAGATCCTACAACCCTTATGGCTCGGATCAATGGCCCTGCCCCTTCTGAGATTTTAACCTCTCAGGAATACTCGTTGTATATCCCCTGCTCCTACTGAGATCTCATGGCTCAAGGAGATTTACAAATTCTCTTCAAGGAGTTCCGACCATCCGTCTTTCTTTGGCAATTTCTACGAATGACCAAGTGTTCCTCCACGAAACTCGTCCACCTGCGGTAAAAACTTGCAACGCCTGCTAAGCACTCCATGACACAACTTCCTGTGAAACCCTTTTCCAATTACTCGAAGGTCCTATACCTCTTGAGATTTCTTATAACTTTGAGCCTTAGAAAAGACTCTTGCACGCACTCCTTGCGGCAACCTTCAAACACTTCAAGTGCTTGAATCCTTTTGACTCTGCGCACACCTGCAGCAGCAGTCTCTCAATGTTTCTTCACTCAGATTTGCAAATCTGAGGCTTAGCTTGGCCTGCACACTCCTTGCACGGCTCTTGTACCCAACTTCACCTTTTAGGCAAATGAGAAAAAAAGCAACCCTATCTAAATCCTCCGTTAACGCACTCCTTGCAGACACTTCGACTGCACTCCTCGTAGGAACTCTTGTTCAGATAGAGAAACAATTGAAACTCATTCTTTCTTCCTCTCAGACTTCAAAATCAAACATGAAATCATATACACAGCATATAAAGCAAATGTATAACAGGAAGCAAACATCCATGAGCATATCATTTAGCATCAATACACAAAGAACAAACACAAAACCATGAATTTGAATCAACCTGTTCTATTAATTCAAATATCTGTACATGGGTGTTCTTACACAACTCTCTTCATGCTCTTGCTCTCTCCGAAAATGCTCTTTAATAATGTTACAATACACAATGAGAGTGTCTATATGTCGTTTCCCTCTTGCGCTCTAAAACTATCTAATCTAGAATTAAATTCTATCTACCTACATTAACTACTTTAAATGCCTTCTACCTACTAAGGACGAGAGCTAAAGGCTCAAGGTCCATTTACATTACACAAGTGCGCTTCATTAAATTGCCACATTTATGTTCGCGCATCAAATCCAAGAGAAATTCAAAAATTTGTGTTGGCTTGTCCAGCTGTCCGATTGCTTCCACATTGGCTTGCTTGATGTTGGTGATGCTCCTGCATCAAACACCTTCTTTTCTTCAACCATGTCTCTCACAAAGTTATACTGAACATCAATATGATTTGTCTTCGAATGATAAGCATGGTTCTTTGCTAGAAATATTGCACTATGACTGTCACAATCTAACCCCACTACTTGTTGTACCAACCCAATACCTAAACACAACCTTTGTAACCATACTTCTTCCTTTCTTGCATGAGTGGTTGCCATGTATTCAGCTTATGTAGTTGAGAGTGCCACTACAAACCGTCTTTTGCTCATCCAATTGATTGCTCCTCCAAATAGGTTAAACACATACCCACTTGCAGATCTTCTATGATCCACATCTCCAACCTAGTATGCATCAAAAAACCCATGTATGTCCAACACTCTGTCCAATATTGGTCTTCCTTTGTATAAAAATCCATAATTGGTAGTGCCATGCAAATACTTCAAGACCCTCTTTATTGTTTTCCAATGCTCCTTTCCTGGTTTTGACATATACCTGGTCAAAACTCCCACTGCATGTGAAATGTATGATCTATTATAGACCATTGCATACATCAAAATTCCAACTGCACTAGCATACAGAACATGGGACATGTCCTCTTCTTCTTCCTGTGTCTTGGGACACTGATCTGCAGATAAATTTACACGTATATGAATAAAAACCTTGACCGGTTTACTTCCATGCATATTAAACCTCTGCAATATTGTCTCAACATATTTTATCTGATTCAAATGGAGTTTCTTTTTTGCACAATCTCTTTTAATCTCCATTCCCAGAATGAAGTTTTCAACAACGAGATACTTCATGTCAAATTTGGAGGATAGTTGCGATTTCACCTCCTTGATAACATCCATGTTATTTCCTACCAGCAACATGTCATCAACATACAACACTACATAAATGAAGTGATTACCAACCTTCTTGGAATATACATAGTGATCAACCCTGCTTCTCACAAATCCCAATCCAAGGATGTATGTGTCAAACTTTTTGTACCACATCCTAGGTGATTTCTTCAGACAATATAGTGACTTCTTTAGCTTACAAACCAACTCTTTATTTGCCTTCACTACAAATCCTTATGGTTGCTTCATGTAGATTTCTTCTTCCAGATCCCCATGTAGGAATATTTTCTTCACATCCATCTATTCCATTTCAAGATAAAAAACAACAACAATAGATAAAATAAATCTAATATAAGTTAACTTCGAAACATGAGAAAAAATATCACCAAAGTCAATTCCCTCTACCTGGGAATAACCTTTTTCTACTAACCGAGCTCTGTATTTCTCCACTTTTCCTTATGCATTAAAATTCTTCTTAAAAAACCATTTACTACCAACATATTTTCTTCCAGTTGGCAACTCAACTAGATCCCGTGCCTCATTCTTATCCAAGGAATCCATTTCGTCAACCATGGAATTCTTCTAGAGTTTACTATCCTCTGAATTCACTGCTTCCCTAACAATTCGGGGATCATCATCAATAATAAATAAATCAAAATTAGAACGAAAATCAAGTTTTGGAATGTGTAGAACCCTAGAGAGAGTTCTAATCCTTCCATTTTTTAGCAACAACTTAACCCTTCCATGTCCCATGATTTTGGTTGTCGAGTCATCTCCTACGAATACATCACCACCATCATATTTTTCATATTCACAGAACCACTCCTTGTGAGGATTCATATGACATGACACACCTGAGTCGATCAACCATACACCAAGGTTTGTATGTGTACCTGTAGATGCTAGGTAAACATGACCTCCTTCTTCATTGGATTTTTTCGCCTCTGTGGAAGAGGCATTATCATATCCCTTTTGTTTATCAACCTTATTAGACTTGCAATCTATATTAAAATGCCCTACTTTACCACACTTCCAATATTTCCTCAAATATTTTCCTGGAGACTTAGATATACCTTTATATTTAGAACTCCCCCTCAAAGACTTAGCATGATTCCTGTCTTGGGTACGATCTCTTATAAATAAAACATTTTTGCTCTGACCATCCATGCTTTTTCACCTCATCACTTCAGATAACAAGGATGCAGCTACATCGTCATACTTCAATGCAGATTGAGTGGTACTACCAATTTCTACAACCAGATTATCCCAAGAGTCTTGAAAAGAATATAACAAAGTAATACACTTATCTTCTTCTGCAATCATAATATTAACAGAGACAAGTTGACTTACCAGATTATTGAAGGCATTTATATGTTATGTCATAGAATCTCCATCTTCCGTCCTAATATGATACAACTTCTTTTGAAGAAACAACTTATTTACCAGGGACTTTGATTGATACAAATTCCCTAGCTTATCCCATAGTTCCTTGGCTGTATATTTTCCTGATACATTCAACAACATCAAATCTTCCAGGCACAGTCAAATAGTACTCCTTTCTCTTCTATCCAACTTCTCCCAATATTCCTTCGACATACCAGTAGGTTGTGTACTAGTAGTTTGTGTACTAGTAGTCTGTGTGCTAGTAGACTGCGTACCAGTAGGATGTGTACAAGGATCCACAATGATACATTGTTCTTTGTCTACAAGAAGGTCCTCCATCTCGAGCTTCCATAGATCAAATTTTTTATCGTTGAACTTCTCTATCTCGATTCTATAAGAGCTCACCATTTATCTTTCTACACTTGAATCACCACTGCAAAATCTCCCACTGGACCCAGGTTTATCACAGACCCAAGATAAACTTGATCTATCAAGATTGAGCCAAAGCATCAGCCACAAAGGCATCCCCCTGAAGCCAAAAAGGAGCTTTGAGACCACATGTAAGTTTTAAACTTGTGAAATAAAGCAATGCATACAGATTCTTGAGAAAAACGTAAATTAATCAATGGATCATACACACAGTACACAAAGATTTATGCTAGAAACCCTTAACTGGGAGAAAACCAACCTTCCTTGGTGTTGCACCTTTCAACTCTTCATTGTATCAATTTCACCATTCACAATACAATATATACAATATTTTAGGTATTCCCTAGCTACCAAAACCCTAATCCCTGAATCCAGGATTAATTCAGAAAACCGCTAAAAATAGCAAAATACACCCAAAAATAGCTACCGACTGGAGCTGAACGCTGCGCAGAACCAAGGGGGTCCAATCATGGCCCCCCTAGGACCCCCCATGGAAAGAACTTGATGCACAAGACATAAAGGGAGAAGGAAGTTTAGATTGTCAGACGCAGTTGTTGAATCTGACGCGCCTACACACACATGCAAAGAATATAACACATACCCAACATTTTTCTATATGATTCATAATATATTCTGGGATAACTGTTATTTAAGTACCCTGCATAGTTTCTTCTATTCTTGGCATAGGTTCTGCAGTTTACATCTTTATGTCCAAAATTAGTACAATTAAAACAATGACCATAAAAGAGTCTTCGATCCCTGGGAATAGGTGATCTTCTTTGTGATGCACTCCTTCTGGATTTTTCTTCTTAAGTCTTCTTTATTTATCCAATGTTCTTCTTTGGGGGATTGCATTCTTCCTTCTTGACACAATCTTTGACAATATATTCATAGCTACTTTTTCCTACTTCATGTTTTGTTGTCTTGGAGATCGATACTTTCTCATTATGTACTTGATTGTATCTTAGTCCATATCTATCATTGAATGGTCTTTGACTACTAATTATTTGATCTAATATTCTGGTGCTCTTTTGCTACATATATTTATTTTGAATATCTTTCCTTAAAACAGACAATTTCTGCTTCCAAGCTTCAAATTGTTTTCTCCTTTTCTTCTAACTGAATTCTAAGTATTCCCTCAATTCTCCTATATTCTTCTATTTGAATTTTTAGACTCATGATCATCTGCTCTAGTTCTTCAGAGTTCTAATTATGATATCCCTCTTTCATTTTAACTCTGCCTTGAGTGACTTGTTTTTCTTTCCTTCCTTCCTAAGTTCTTCTATTACACTGATCAACTCTGCTCTGAGATCGACTTCACCTTCTTCTTCAGAATCATCTTCTATTTCCATGAAGAGTACTCTTTATGAATCATTGTCACTATCATTATCCTCCTCATGTGATGAAACTTTTCTCCTTTGAGTAGAAACTTTTCTTGAATAATTTTCTTTTTAATTCTCTTGTTTCCCTTTTGATATTTCTTTTCCCTTTTAGAAGCTTCTTATTCATCACTGTCTTTATTCCTATGAGGACATTTAGAAGAGAAATGACCAATACCACCACAATCAAAACATTTCAATGGAATCATACCTTTATACTTTTCGGTTCCTTTCTTTAATTTCCTTATGAAGTTAGCCATCTCTTCATCTTCATCTAAATCATCACTGCAACTGCAACTTGTTTTTGGCTTTTGCTTGTGCTTCTCGTTTGTATTCTTGGATGCCTTGAAAGTTGTTTCCTGTGTGACTGGGTTCTCCTATTCTGTTCTCATTTCATAGGATGTAAATATTCCATGTAGCCCATCCATGCTCAATGTACCGATATATAATATTTCTTATAGGGATGATATTTTAGAATTAAATTTCATAGGAAGAGACCTCAATACCTTTTAAACAACCAACTAGTCATCAAATTCTACTCCAAACCCTTTAATACTATTAACTACTTCATCAACTCGCAAAAGGTAGGTTACAATGTATTCATCTTCCTTCATCTTCAACTTTTGAAACTTAGCTCTAAAAATTTGAAGCTTAGCTCCCTTTACCTTGGCATATCCTTAATAAATATTTTGTATTTTATCCCAAAGATCATTTTCACTATCACAATGAATAACTTTGACAAATATTGAATCAACTAGACTACTCAGAATAATACCTTTATCCTTTGAGTTGTTTTCACTGAGTTTCTTTCCATCTTTTTTGGTTGGGGGAGTGGCTAGTGTTGTATACCCATCTACTACTGATTTCCAAACATCAAATCCCCGTGCTTGTAAAAAGGTTTCCATCCTTTTATTCCAGAAGGTATAATTATGACCATCAAACACTGGCACTCCAATCTTAGTGTATTCCATGATCTCCTTCTAGTGGTTAAACTACTTCTTAAAGGAACTACAGTGGTTAAACCCACAAACATACTCAAGGAATCCCTATGTGAAACCTCTTCTCCGTACTCTCATATCATGAAAACTTATTACTTCTATGGAATTCCTTTCCTTCGACACACTACCTCAGATCTCCAGCTCGTATTCTTAGAAGTGATACACAAAATTTATTTTACAATTAAATTTTCTTTATGTTTTAATAAGGATCTCATAATGACATGCAACTTCCATGCAACTCATGATGACATGCAAATGACATGCAAATCACATGCAACTTGTTAACTTTTATTTACAGTTACTTTGACATGCAATCGACATGCAACTTGTTAATCAATGTTTGCAACTACTTTACTGGACATGCAACATGTTAAATTTTTATTCAAGGGTTGACATCAATGACAATTAATATTCCATCAACTAAAACTTTGACAATTAATCTTTTCTGACAATTAATCTTTTTTGACAATTAAACAATTAATCTTTCAACACCCAAGGCATCTATTGGGGCTCCAAGAGCCAAGTTTTTGCAGTAGTGAGGGAATGGGAGGTGATCATCTTATTATTACTTATCTTTTCGGTGTGCATTATCCCATGTTTGTTCTTCCTTGGTTACTTAGTGGATTCAGTTATATACTACCATTATACTTCATATTGCAACATAAACCATTTACTATAACATTCATAACTATTATGTAGTGATCATATAGTAGACAAATCTAATATAACATGCATAAAGATAATATTCATGATCAATCACGTAAAATTCAAGAATACACAATAATTAATGTGGTTCACCCAACTTTGGGCTACATCCACAATGAATGACTTCTTTATTATTCTTTCTGTAATCTTCTTAGGCTTGCACACTGCACTTATATAAGATATAACATGATATCTTTCTCTCCATCTTTCCTAGTCGCTATGAAGTGCAAGCCTCTCTCTCTAACTTCTCCCTAACACTTAGTCATAGACTATCTCTCTCAAATTTAATCTATTCTCTTACTCTCTTCACTCAGTGTCAACCACAATATAACCCCTATTCTACCCGACTCATTACATATTTATACATGGACTCTAGGGCTTAAAACCCTACTTTGTTTATCCCAAAAACCCAATTAAAACTCATTTTGACTCATTGACAACTCATATTGACTTGTTGTTCGGGCTTGTTTTTCCTTCTTTTATGTCTGCATGTTACATTTGCACTCTCGACTACTGTTCTTCCTACTTTTGCATGTATTTATGATTTTGGCATGCAGAATTGTTATCCTTCCTTTTCACCTGCTTTATCTTCCTTCTTTATTATCCTTCTTTATTCTCTTATTTTATTCTTTACTAAGTATGTTCTTACTGTGCACTTCACTCTTGAATGTAGCTTTACTACTCACTCTGCTCCTGCCTTGTTTTCTTTCTTCTTTTGTTGTGCATATCCTCCATACTTAGTATTTTCATGAAAACTAATCCAAAATGCTTGTGGGTAAAATCATGAAGCTGGGTAACACTTTCGTGACAATCGGGTCTCCAAAATTTCTAGCGGCAATTTTTCGGCCGAACAAATATTACTTTCGGCCGAAATATTATTCGG
>JZKD02S0322730.1:736169-752069 GCA_000966675.3 Picea glauca
CATTTCGTGTTGAAGAAACATACTGTTAAACAATTGTCAATTTGACATATCAAATCGTGATAAATTTTTTTTGAAAAATAGTCATTAGAAAGCTAACACAATTCTTCACAAGTTTCATTTTTACTGTAAAATGAAATTCTAAATAAAAAAAATACTTTTATATGCTGGAAGTTGAATAACTTGTGAAAATACAGTTTTTTTGGTCATAAAACAAGCAAAAGTGTAACCCACCTTCATGATTTCACCCTTGTCCAATAGGTTGTGTACATCACATTTCAACAAAGGGTTGTGTTTCTTCCTTTTTGACGTTTGAAAATGTTTGTCACAATGCGACGTCAAGATATGTGTGTAACATTACAATGCGAGGATATGTTCGTCAAATTGCGATGATAGGGCTATGTTCATCACATTGCGACGTCCATTAATGTTCGTCACATTGCAATGAAAAATAACACATTATTACATTATTATAATAAAGTAATACATTATTATAGTAATAATTCAAAAAAAAACATTAAATGCATTAATAAATACATTACTAAAGTATTAATTCTTTAAGACATTAATAAAATATTAATACAATGATAAAGTAATACGTTAATAATACATTAATAAAGTAGTAATGCATTGACCTTAATGACCTTAGTAATACATTATTAAAGTATTAATACATTAATAATACATTATTACATTAATGTAATGTAAAAATTAAACTATTAGTACATTAATGTATAATGTAACATATTAAAATATTAAAACATTAATAATACATAATTAAAGTAATAAGACATTAATAAATGAATTATTAAAGTATTAATACCTTAATAAGTACCTTTTTTTAAGCAGTAATACACTAATAATACATTATTAAAGTATTAACACATTAATACATTAATTCACAATGACAATGGTTTCTTATGGTTGACCAAGACCATGGTTAAATTTTGTATACCTTGGTTGACTTTGGGAAGGAAAGGTTGACTATGGTTGATCGTGGTTGTCATTCACCATGATTGACTGTGACCATGGTTGACTGAGGTTTGTTATGGTTGACCATTCCCATGGCTGACCTTCATTGACCATGTGGATATGATTATGTTAGGTCATGTTGATTATGTTTAAACATAGTTTACTATGACACTACTGCATTGAAATATTGATCATGTTTTGTTCGTCACATTGTGACACAAGATTTTGTTCATCACATCGCATTGTAAGGTTATGGTCATTAAATAATGTCACAAATGACATTATGACATTGGAATAAGTTTGTCACAATCCGATAGTGGGTTATGTTCTTCACATTGAAACTTCGGGAAATGTTTGGCTCATTGCAATGTTGGTCTACGTTTGTCACATTGCCACATTGGGTTGTGTACATCACATTGCAACAAAGGGTTGTGTTTGTCCCTTTTTAACATTTGGAAATGTCTGTCATAATGCAACATCAGGATATGTGCGTCACATTGTAATGCAAGGATATGTTTGTCATATTGCGACGATAGAGTTATGCTCGTCACATTGCGATGTCCATTAATGTTTGTCACATTGCAATGAAAAAACTGCATTATTACATTATTATAGTAAATTAATATATTAGTAATGTAATAATACACAAAAATACATTAAATGCATTCATAAATACATTATTAAATTATTAATTCATTCAAAACATTAATACTGTATTAATACATTAATGTATAATGTAACATATTAAATTTATAATAAAACATTAATAAAGTAATAATACATTAATAAATACATTATTAAAGTATTAATACATTAATACATTAATTGACAATGACCATGGTTTTTTATGGTTGACCATGACCATGGTTTTTTTTTATGGTTGACCATGACCATGGTTAAATTTTGTAGACTTTGGTTGACTTTGGGAAGGAAAGTTTGACTATGGTTGATCGTGGTTGTCCTTCACCATGGTTGACTGTGGTTGATTGTGACCATGGTTGAATATGGTTGACTAATGTTTATTATGGTCGACCATGCCCATGGCTAACCTTCATTGACAATGTGGATATGATTATACTAGGCCACATTGATTATGTTTAACCATAGTTTTCTATGACACTACTCCATTGAAATGTTGATCATGTTTTATTCGTTACATTGTGACATTAGGTTTTGTTCATCAGATTGTGACACAATATTTTGTTCATCATATCACATTGTACGGTTATGTTCATCAAATAATGTCACAAATGACATTATGGTGTTGGAATAGGTTTGTCACAATCTGATGGTGGGTTATGCTCGTCACATTATGACGTCGAGAAATGTTTTTTTAATTGCAATGATGGTCTATGTTTGTCACATTGCCACATTGGGTTGTGTACATCTCATTGTGACAAAGGGTTGTGTTTATCCCTTTGCAACGTTTGGACATGTCTGTCACAATGCAACATCAGGATATGTGTGTCACATTGCAATGTGAAGATATGTTCGTCACATTGCAACATGAAGATATGTTCGTTAGATTGCAATGATAGCGCTATGATCATGACATTGTGATATTCGTTAATGTTTGTCACATTGCAACAACAAGAATATGCTTGTCCAATTGTGACGTCTATTAATGTTCGTCACATTGCAGTGATAGGGCAATGTTCGTCACATTGTGACGTTACTATGTTTGGTACATTACAACGTTACTTTGTTCGACACATTGCAAAGTTTGGAAATTTTTGTCACATTGCGATGTTGGGATATGTGCATCACGTTGCGACATTTATATAAGCAACCTTATCATTGAATTGAATGTAATTTTTTTTTTCATAAAGATAGACTTTAATAGTAATACTCAAAAAACTTGACTACAAAAAAATGTGATATAATGGAAATATAAAAGTAAATAATTGATTGTGAGTAACTTAATATTATTTGAGAGATGTGACGCCCTAGAGGTTCACATTAAATAAGTTAGTAAAAATGCAAGAGATTGTGTTTAAATTTCATAAATTAAGAGGTCAACTTTAATATTATGCTACATTGTGACAATTTAAATGTAAAACGATGAATGACTTGAGAAATAGTAGTCTTACACTTTTGGTAGTCATACACTGGTAGGGATACTAATGAACGTATAGATTGCACCATGATAGAAACTATGACCATTATACATACATAGACACATAATATATTATGTTAAGATTATCCTATCACTCCATGACACATGCATGACCAATTTACATCAACACCATGCATATCACAAATATGTTGTAGTTGTAACAATGAATCCTTCATTTTGACAAAAAAGAAAATATACTGTCAAAACCTCTATTTAATTTACTCCATCACTCCATGACACATGCATGACCAGTTTACAACACCATTCATATCACAAATATGTTGTAGTTGTAACAATGAATCCTTCATCTTTGACAAAAAATAAAGTATACTGTAAAAAATGTGGCACTCTGCACCAGTTGTGGTATATATGATATTTTGTAAAAGAGTAAATAATTCCTGGTGTTTGGTGATCTTATATAGAGCCCCACTAAATTTTGTAACATGTACTTTGTCCATAACTTTGGTTGAGCAAAATATGTCAACGATTAACATTGATAACTACCTTTCTTGATAATAACGAATAAAACATTTAAAAAACAAAATTTTAAATCGTCCTTATTGAATAGACCCATCATAGATGAAATCCTCTTTTATTGAGAAGACCATGATCTCCTTTGATAAGATAAAAGACACTTTTCAAGAAGAAAAAAAAAAAGATAAAAAAAGACCTACCATTCTCACTACACAAGGAAGGAAAAATGCCATCTATATAAATTTAATATTACATAATATATCAATATTATATCATACATTAATATTAAATATCCATGATAAAGTTGTTGATATTAGAGTATAATAATAATCTATTTTTAAGCTCACAATCAAGCTACACCAAATTGGTGTATGAGACCTCCTTGTTTGTGGGACAAGGGACCTTCTATGCCGAGTGATTTGATTGGTAAAGTCTATAGAGGTATACATACCCTACCCCCCTCTAGACTTAAACTTGTGACCTCTTAAGAGGAAACACTTGTTCTTAACCATTAGACCCACTCAAACTGTATAATTATATATAATTATACTATATATATATATATATTATTTATAATTATAAATATTATACTATATTACTTATAGTATAATACTTATAATTAAAACTATAACCACATTATTATCACCACTTATATTATAATATTATATAGATATTAATTATCTATATAAATAAATAAATTATTAATTCTAAATACTTAATTATATAAATAAATAAATTATTAATTCTAAATAATTAATTATATATAATTATAAATATATCTGGTAAAAAAAATAATTTCATTTACAAAGTAGAGAAGTGGTTATAAACTAATAAATTCCAATACAAATTTACTTAAGGAATTCGTTGAATGAGATTTATCGAGAAATGTTGTTTCATTGTGGCTAGGGGTAAACCACATATAACTCCAAAACATTTAAAAAATGAAAAACAAAAAACAAAAAAAAAACTCATGAACTGGTTTGAAAAGGTGTTTGAATAAACGGCATCTATTTCCTTTTTCTATTGAATAAACAATAGCTATTTATTCTAGTTACATTAAGTTTGTAACAATATTTAACTCCAAAACATTAAAAAACTCCTACTGAATTGGTTGGAAAAGGTGTTTGAATAAACAACATTTTTTTTTCATTGAATAAACAAGAACTATTTATTCTAATTACGGTTTAAAGTGCTTGTTCTATTCAGGGTTTATATCGAGTTTTTATTTTAATTATAAAGTTATTTATTCTAGTTAGGATTTGTACATTATAAACCTAGTTGTATGAAAAGAATGAAAAAATAGATTTATAATTAACGAAGATATACGGTAAAGATGATGACAGATCTATAATTATCAGACACCATAGTTATCCAACTTAATGCTGATGTCTACGAAATAAATTCATACAGGTTATCTAAATATACCTCAAACTTACTTGAGGAAAAATAGGTACACAAGAAAATAGACATAAATTATCATTATTCATGCTTATTAGTCTTATACATAAAAAAAAAAAATAGACACAAATTTTGTATTCCACTTAACAATTTTAATTATTTTACAACAATCTTATCATCGACTCTGCAACATTATTAGAATTATTATTTTTATACATACTTCAAATGTTAACGCTGTAAACTTTTACCAGTCTAGTGATGGATGACATCCCAACTAGTTTAGAATTTTTATTTACAAAAGTCAGCTAAAACGTATTTGTCCCTCTTAATATTTAGTATTTTAGGTATCCATAAAGATGGTGAATGTGCATCGAATTAATTCAATCAATAAATAGTTAATAGAGGAGTTTTTACTCAACAAACACAACAATAACAGAAGTATATCTAATTAAATCTTTCTATGCGTGCACGTTTATAACAACCACATTGTTGTATTATTTTGTTTGAATAAAAATATATTAAACAACTTTATTTTGAAATTGCAGTTGTCTTGACATGCAAAAGAACTTATTCTAGTCGTGACTCATTTTTATTTCGTGGTGCTAAAAGATTTCTTACATTTAGTTTTAGAGAAATCACTATTTCAAAAATTGTTAAGAGTTTCACTATTAAATAAAGTTAATAGAAGTTAAATCATCATTATTAATTATATATTTTAAAGTGGTTAGCCCTGTTATCACTTCAAGAGTTACTCTAGGTTGAACTTGATAACTTAATCAAATGCTTAATGAAATGTATGAAAATGGATCAAAAGATGAATTACTCATTCAACGGCTCCTTCACTCAAGACACATTTGAAGAATCCAGACAAGATAAGGTCCTCAAAAGTATTTATCAGATGTTTATAACTAAAATGGATGAAGAACACTCACTATACGAGGAAGATCATATAAATTGAAAACATATATGAAACGTTGACTATAACAAGGAAAAGTACTTATGTTTTTGTCCACTAATGCAATGATTAAAGGACTTCAATTAATCACTATAGAAACAAAATAAATGAACATATCATTCGACCATAGGTATAGGAAAAGATGAACGAAAAGAAATACAAGAACTAGAAAAGTGCTTATATTCCAGTATATATATCAAAAGGTCTTTACAAAAAGAGTATCTCAAATCCTCCTAGTCGAACCCCCTTTCAGCTCCTCCCTTTGGTGCTCTTTATAGAGAGATTACATGCTCATATAGATCCACAATAAATGGAGCTTATAACTTCTTTACCTATCTTTATATATCCAAGTCAAATTCAAATTTATGAGGTGGATGGAAAATACAAATTGTCAAATTTCTGGAAAATGTTGCTCAAATATTCACCTATATCTCCCAAATCCAAAGCTCATTTTGGAAAAATGAGCTAGATTTTTAAAGAGGAGCTCATGCTTGTGAAAAAACTCTCTCACTTTCCAAAAATACCTTTCGAGCTCATGAGAATCTATCTCCAAAAAATATGACTAAAACAAGAAAACACAGATTTCAAAATCTAGTCATATCCCTACATTCTAGGATTTGATCTCTAGAATGTTTCCATTGATGAAATGAAGTGCCACATGCACCCATGAATGAGATTTGATGAGGTCTTTGAAGAATAGTCATCATTTGCCCCTAAAAATACTCCAGCGAAGTCAAATTTGGTCTTTTTGACCAAAAATTTTGAAATTTGCTATCTACAAGAAAATTTGCAGCACACTTAGTGTAAAATCGTTGGTTTTGCGTTGCAAACTGCTGAATACTATGTTTTGTGTCTTTTAATCATAGATGCATGTTAGTAAGTGTTTCAAAGTTCGGAAAGTGATTAAATAATATTTGATAATTGTAGTAATGATATTCAAAGTGAAAGAATAACCTTTTAGGCCACTTTGGTAAAGAAAACTTAAAAACTTAATACAATTAAAGTTTGCCAAAAATGACTTTTTTTGCTTGAACTTTGTGAGTTGCTAATGTAGATGATAGTGCACACTTGAAACATTACTCATGATTGATTGATAACCTTCTTGCATGCTTAAGATCTTCATAAGGCAACAATTCATACATCCTAGCATGATAAACTTTAAGTAATCAAAACTAATCTTGATTCCAACTCTATGAAATTGACATGATATATTTGCATGTTCTTGAAGGAGAGGGGAATATCTTCAAGTTGTATTCCAAATATGACCCATAAGAAACTCCATGGATGCTAAAAAAAATTCAGTTTGACCCAAACTTTTAATGTCAACACACAGTCAAGTTTACAGCATGTAACACAGAAAAATGCAGCATTGCGCTGCAAACTTCCTATACCGTGCATTCGTTAACTTAATACTTCTTGATCCACCTTGTAAAAATTATGAAAGTTGGAAAGTGTGCCATGAACACTATATCACATAATAAAACATCAAAACATCAAACAGTTGAAGAAACCCAAATCTCACCATCAAATCTTACTTATACCTCCTTTGCAAAATTTTAGGGTTCACCATTACACATGAAACTCAAATGCATTGGAAAAGCACAAATCCTTTTGAAAATGATACAAGCATTGTGAAAGCTTTGGAAACAGTGATACTAAAAAATTTGGAAACCGTGATACTAAAAAATTTGAAAGCAAACTAAAATGGAACATTTGAGGAGCTAACAAGCCCGTATATATTTTGTTTGTCCATTGTAAAATTTGTCAATTGATTACATAAACTAAATAATCATGTCAAATTAAACATATGGGTATCAATTACAACTAGAAATTACGTTGAGGTATATAGTAATCGATTAGTTTTGAGTGTATATTAATAACTGTTTGACTATAAATTTTATTTGTTTTTCCAAAGTTAAATATTACATGGTTGAATTTTATTATATTCTTTAAATATTTAAATAATTTTTATATTATTATTGTAAATTATTTGAATCTTTTTATTATAGAAGTGACAAATACATTAGAAAAGTTATTTATTACGTCTATTGACAATGGGCACAATTAATGATCTTTTAATCTTATTTAACTTTAAACCCTAATGTGATGGTTATGCATTGAAGATGCTAGCATATTCTTAGTCGTCCTCCAAAATCATTGGATCAGATTTATTGTTCATAACTTTCTCGCATTTATCAAGGCATCCGTTAACATGTTTACTTTTTCACATTTACCTAATCATATTAAGAAATTACTATCCAGCCATATAATTGCCACGTTTAATTGATTACCAATAATTAAAATCTATAAAACTTTTTCATGCCACATTTTTATTAGGGACTGCTTCATCTTCATTGCCACGGATCCCATGTATGTGAATTGTGATGCCACGTTCTAAGTGCGTTTCTAGAGGGCCGACAGGTGGAGCGTAGAGTCGGAAGGTCAGGAAGGTGAAGAGCGTAGAGTCGGAAGGTCAGGAAGGTGAAGAGCGCAGAGCCGCCAGGAAGGTGAAGAGGGCAGAGTCGGATCCAGAAGCAACGGAACCGTTTACTCATATGCTTTAAAGGACTTGCCATTGCTTAAATACATTGGTTGTTGGAAAATTTTCATTTACTCTTTCATTAGAGTTCGATTTTGAATGATTGTAAACTAGCACAGCCACTCAAAACCGTGGCTGGTTAACGCCGAAAGGCCTAGTCAAAAAAGCCACAATTTTTCTATTAAAATGATAAATGTTGGTTTTGATTTAAATCTCATAAAAAGAAAACCATTAATGTTTTAGGTTTTATTTAAATCCCATGATAACGCACAGGCTGTTTTTGGCACAGTCACTCAAAAAGCGGCTGGTCATCATTAAAACCCTTCTCACGCACAGTTTCKCACAGGTAATTTMGCACTAATAACAAACGTCATCATAACTACTGTGTTAATCCTGTGCGAAAATCCGTGGCGAAAATGAAAATCAAACGCACAGGTAGTTAGAAAATCAAACGCACAGGAAATCAAACGCACAGTTAGTTAGAAAATCAAACGCACAGGTAGTTAGAAAATCAAACGCTTGGATAGTTGAGGAAATCTAAATGGTAATATGAAAGGTTAATCATTTAAACGTGGCAATCATATAGTGCTGCAGTAATTTTTTAATATGATTAGGTAAATGTTAAAAAGTAAACAGGTTAACGGATGCATTCAGAAATACAAGGATGTTATGAAAAATAAATCACATTCATTGATTTGGGAGGACGACTAAGAATATGCCAGCATCTTCAATTGTTAACCATCAGATTGGAATTTTAGATTAAAAGGTGATTAATTGTGCTCATTGTCAATAGGTATACGCCTTTCGGCGTAAAAATTAAAACATTAGGTAAATGTTTACTTTTTATAGTCGATACCTTTCGGCGTTCTCAATCACGAGTTAGCAGCTATGCTAGTTATTATTAAATGTTTGAGTAAACTTTTGTACTATGGCGGCTTTCTCTAAATGGACAGTAGTCTCCAAAATAATTCAATACTTTTCCAAAATAAGAGTTTTCTCCTCCGTTACAAACTACAACACGTTTTTATCTTTACTAATACTTTGGATGCTTGTGAATAGTATATCTTCCCTTAAGCTTTAATTATTCGGCCAAAACCTTATGGCCACAAAATT
Source organism: Picea glauca (assembly GCA_000966675.3). Classification (NCBI taxonomy): domain Eukaryota; kingdom Viridiplantae; phylum Streptophyta; class Pinopsida; order Pinales; family Pinaceae; genus Picea; species Picea glauca. The sequence goes on from JZKD02S0322730.1 coordinate 745,734, forward strand.
TGACTTTTCTCCACCGTTACAAACTACAACACGTTTTTACCTTTACTAATACTTTGGATGCTTGTGAATAGTATATCTTCCCTTAAGCTTTAATTATTCGGCCAAAACCTGATGACCAGAAATTTGAGTGTACTATCTCCGATATTATTCTCATACGATTTTCGATATTTGGTCAAAGTTTGCAGAAAAATGGTGTCAAAAACTGTAAAAAGGGTGTCTAAAAAATAACTCAGAAAAGAAGATTGCTTCTGAGTTAGCCCACTCCTTATTTTATTATATGTGTATATGCCATGCTATACAACCTTCTTATAGTTTGAAATTACTTAGACTATTATTAATAAAACCTTACCTATTAAATATTTTAAAAGATTACAAAAGACAAATTATAATATTATAAAGATTTTTTATGTGTTATTTTTATGCAACCCTAAATACCTATGGATGCCTGTGAATTTTAAAACCAATTCTGACCAATTTCAATGAGGGTCGAACTGATTTATTGATGGAACCAAATAAATCAATGATATCCACTTAAAATCGCTAAATCACCAAGATCCAAAATGATTATTTACCTAAATATCTTAAGACCTAATTCCCAAATCATCTACACCTAAAATAGCTAAATCACCAAGATCCAAAATGACTATTTACCTAAATAGCTTAGGACCTAATTCCCAAATCACTGAGAAGTTAAATAGCTAAGATCTAAAAGATATTGGCTAGCTGTTCTACTAAAATATAAATTTACAAGAATCACTATTTTTTGTTGTTCAAAATCGATTTCTAAATGTAGAAATGGATTCAACATGCTGAAAAACTTACAAGGCACTCTGATTCTACAAAAATAATCACTTAAATCTACAAGTCCAACAATTTCTCACCAAATTTAGAGCAAATTTCCCCCAAAAACATCTTCATTTCTTAGAATCTTTAACCTATAACAGATCCAAAATAGTTAAACTTAAATGGCTCACACCCTAAATCCAAATCCCCAAAACCAAAACAAATGCTAAACCTAAATAGTAGAGATACAAAACAAATGATAAACCTGATTCATTGAAAACCAATGCTAAACCTAAATCGCTAAATCCTAAATGGAAAAAAAATATCATATCCAAAACAAATGCTAAATGTAAACCTAAATCCCTCATTGCTATGTAGCCTCTAAACACAAAAACAATAAGTTAAAATTGAAGCAAATGTGTAAACCGTAAATAGTAAATTATAAGAATCTATTCTGGAAATTTTAACAAGGATAGAAGATCTTACCTACTCTCCAAAGGTCCTGCTTGATGGTCGCTCAATGGGCCTCCTTTCCACTCCAATCTCTTTTATCGATTTCAGAAACACTAATCTCCTTATCTTGCTGCTCCAATCCGTCCAATCTGTATGCAATCCCTCTACAATAGCAGTATGAATGTTGTAGATGCAAGTATTCGTCGTGTTTGCAAAAGCGTGGGCATAACAACATGAAATTGCCGGGAACACAAAAGTGGAAGTCAAAATATGACCATAATAACAAAATGGTACGTCATAGAAATGTGGTTATAATATGAAACGTCCACCAACAGTATGACACCTGCTATCAATGTGAATTTTAAGATAATCTATGCATGGAACTGCAAGAAAGGGGAAAGACTAGTAAGCAGTTTCCCAGAATTAACCAAAAATACTTCATCAAATTCACATTTGCCAAATTTCATTCAGAACAGACCTTATAACTCAAAATCAAAATATGTACATTATGTACATAAATAATATGTACATTATGTAATATAAGAATTGTTTGGCAATGCTCCATCGTACAAATTTTGGGTCTTGATCAGGATCTCTACCAGGAATTGGAAAACTCGGTCAATTGGTTCTCCACCTAGATATGCAACTTGGTCTCAACACGGTGGTGGATATGCACTGAGAGCCGATGCGGTTCGATGTAGTAGAAAAGAAAGGAGGTAGAATTGAGCTGGAGGCTCCAATAATCTAGATCAAGAGGGAGCGGGGATGGAGGGATAACTTACGAGTGCATGTCGAAGATATGCACCAACAATATATAGTACATTTGAAACACACATATTGTGCATTTAACACTGACACGCAGCGTGGATGACTAGACTAAGAGATAAAAATTTCATATTTTTTCGAGCATTATAACAGTTGTAATTATTTATGTAATTATTAATCTTTTAAATTTATGGGATTATTTATTTGTGGTAGTGAAGATTAGATTGGGGGCTAGCAGAGTAATCAACGAGGAGGAGGACAAGGACAAACTCATGGGGACTGAAATCTTGGCTTTAGTAAACTTACCTATTTGAGGGTATCTGCCCATCTATTTTATGTGAGTTTGTGGTCATTTTCTCACTCTATGTTGCAATGTTGTCATTTATCATATTTTCAAGGTACACTAATTAATGCATGACTTGATTAACTATATAAAGTATACCTTGTTTATTAAGTTAAAGATTACAAGTCCATGTAAAATTATTCAAAGAACATTAATAAGAGAGAGAGTGTTGCAATGTTGTCATTCATCATATTTTCAAGGTACAGTGATTAATGCATGACTTGATTAACTATTTAAAATATACCTTGTTTATTAAGTTAAAGCTTACAAGTCCATGTAAAATTATTCAAAGAACATTAATAAGAGAGAGAGTGCTTTTGTAGTAGATAGTCTACTAAAAACCTAATATTGAGATAATAAATTTTATTTAGAAAATTAATTTTATGCTTGAAGCAATATCACAAAAATAGGGACACACTAAAAACATTGAGACAAAATATTGTTCTTGAATGTTCACATTGGACAATCCTGGATATCTGAAATACAAAGTAGAGTAGAGTAGGCAAGGACAATTTATTCAATAAATAATAATTTTTTATTGCATTGTCATGTTATAGTTTCTTTCTCTATGTTTATGCTCGCATTGCATATAAGTGTATTGCAAAATTTTCAACTTACAAATGCATAAGAGTTGCATCTATGAGCAAATGGAAACAAGGGGAAACAACACATGCCTAAGTTTCAACAACACAACAAACAGGGAGACATTAGGAAGGATATAAATAACAATTCGGGAGGCAAAGAGATGAGAGAATTCAAAAGAATGAACACATACCTCATAACAATAGCAAGGCATTGGAACATTCTCTCTTGTATCGTAAGTAATGAAGATGGAGGATGAGATATCATGTTTGTTTCATTCTTTGCTTTCTTCTTTTTTTGCCATTGTATGCTTCACTCAATTGCGTGGTTGATCTTTGCAACTTTTAAGAGACTTCAATAGTCTTAAGAAAATTTCTGTGTATTTTTAGTGGCCACCATTGTACAAGGCATTGCTAGTTCTAAAATGTCAATAGGGCATTGCTCATTCCAAAATGTCATATGGCATTGATGGTTCCAAAATGTCATAGATAATTCAATTTTTAAGAGACTTCAATAGTCTTAAGAAATTTTCCATTTATTTTTAGTGGCCACCATTGTACAAGGCATTGCTAGTTCCAAAATGTCATAGGGCATTGCTCATTCCAAAATGTCATAGGGCATTGCTCATTCCAAAATGTCATAGATAATTCAAATATCAAAGCAATGGTTCCATGTATTTTTAGTGGCCACCATTGTACAAGGCATTGCTAGTTCCAAAATGTCATAGGGCATTGCTCGTTCCAAAATGTCATAGATAATTCAAATATCAAAGCAATGGAGAAGGCAATGGAGAATGATGGTGAATAAGGAAATGCTAGTATTAGTTAAGGGTGGGTTATTAATTAGTTGACAAGACAACCTCAAATTTCTATTATTTTCATATATACTAATTCTTGTAGAATTAATAAAGAAGATTATAGACTCCATACCAAAAAAAAACTATCGGGTCATGTTGGCAAAAAAGTGTGCAGTCGTATTGGCAATAAAGTATACAACCTTAGTGGGCTTGCCTAATGGTTAAGAACATGTGTTTCCTCCTTAGAGGTCACATGTTCAAATCCAGAGGAGGGCAAGGTATGTATACCTCTGTAGACTTTAGCAGTAAAACCGTTGAGCAGAGGGGTCTCTTGTCCCACAAACAAGAGGTCTCATACACCAAGAGGTCTCAACACTAACCATACATAATCTTCAATCTTTGGTTATTTTTCATATATATTATTGTTCAACCTTTGGTTATTTTTCATATATATTAGTGTTCATAGAATTAAAACATGATAGAATACTTAATGCTAATCCAAATGCTTAAAAATTTGAAATGACAACATTGAGGATGCATCCAGGATGAGATTAAATGTAGGGTTATATCTCCAACCAGATGTCGATGAAGAGAAGGTTAAACTGAAGGTTGGAAAGATTGACAACAAGATTAAATGTAAGGTTATATCACCAACAAAACAGTGATGGCCTAACGGCCTACAATAAGACTTCAAATATCTCCACCAATAGAATGAAACAAAATTTAATTTGTATTATTTCAGAAAAAAAAAAAAAAATTGTTCTCCTCATATATAAGTAAAAATTTATAGTAACATTAAACTAATGCAAATTCAACGACAAATTGATCACTATAGTACCCCTAATCTTCAACGGAGACTAATAAGACTCATCACATTCAATAAATTGAGATTAAGATCTCCCTTTGATATCTAAATGTCTTCATTTGTGTACCAGATTAAGACATGCACGAAAAAAGATATTTATGTGTGTCGTACCATTGCGAGTGGGAACAAAACTCCTCTGTGGAAAAGGAGTCCTCATAGATAATTAGTGTACAAAAGGTTTCGGGGTTTTAATGAAATTGCATGACACAAAAGCCAATGAATGTTTTCAGTGTGAAAAGTTTAAACTATGATGACACCCAATTGATTTGATTCACTGCATACTTGACTGATACAAAGTTTAATTAAATTATAGAGGAAGAACCAAACTGTGAGCAAAGGTTCACTTGATTGCATTATTGAAGCCAACCATTACATTTAAATAGAACACAGAAGTTTGAACTGACCTCCTACAAAGGTGGATCTGAAACCACCAACAAACCCTAATTTGGACAGGCACACAACAACCCACAATCACTTAGTTACGTAAATATTAACTAAGTATCCTAATCTCTACATTATTCCAACACTCCCCCTTAATGGAGAAATGGATTTTCTACCACACCTAGCAAGTCTCTGCAAATTTCAAATTTTGCCTTTCCGAGAGGCTTAGTGAAAATATCAGCCATATTTTCATTTGTGTTACAATAGATTAAGTCAATCTCTTTTGACTGTATCTTTTCTCGAACAAAATGATGTTGAATTTCAATGTGCTTAGTTCTGGCATGATACATAGGGTTATTAGCAAGTTTGATTGAACTTTGATTATCACAATTGATAACTGTGGGTGGCTTTTGTTCTTCTCCCATGTCTTCAAGAATTATCCTCATCCAAACAGCTTCACATGTAGTACTACACAAGCCTTTGTACTCGGCTTCAGTTGTAGACAAAGAAACAGTTGGTTGTTTCTTACTGCTCCATGATATGACCCCTGAACCAATTCTAAAGGCATAACCTGTGGTTGACTTTCTGTCACTAAGATTTCCATCCCAGTCAGAATCAGAATATCCTGCCAATGTAACATCAAATTCATCAGTATATTTAATACCAAAATCAATAGTTTCTTTCAAATAACGAAGGACTCTTTTTGCTTCTTTCCAGTGACTTTCATGCGGCATAGCCATGAACTGACTAAGGATGCTGACTAAATAGGCAATATCTCTCCTGGTTGTGGTGAGATAATTCAGACTTCCCACCAGTTGTCGATACAGAGTTCCATCCAATTATTTGGTCTCATCATCACTACAGAGCTTAACATTATGTTCTAATGGAGTAGGCATCACTTTACATCCATTCATATCAAATATCTGAAGCAATTCCCTGGTATATTTGCTTTGTGTAACCAGTGTCACACCATTTTCTTTCCATACTTCAAGACCCAGACAATAATGTAGTTCTCCAAGATCCTTCATTTCAAAAACCTATGATAACTGCTTTTTGATTTCATCAATTAGTTTAGAAGAATTTCTTGTTATGATTAGATCATCAACATAGAGAGAAATCAAACCAATATGTTCTTTTTCATCTTTCTTAATATAGAGATTTGTATCATTCTTACTCTTCACAAATCCTTTTTGCAGAAAGAAATTGTCTATCTTGTCATACCATGACCTGGGTGTCTATTTTAATCCATATAAAGCCTTTTTCAATTTGCATACCAAATGTTCCTATCCCTGTTTAACAAATCCTTCAAGTTGTACAAGATATACTTCCTCCTTTAATTCTCCATTCAGAAAAGCAGACTTCACATCT
>JZKD02S0322730.1:764060-799517 GCA_000966675.3 Picea glauca
TGTTGGTTTCCTTAGCTCTGTATAGTAGATCTGTGTAATGTCTTTGAGCTCTTAGATGATATGTTAGGGATTTCATGCATATATTCGATAACTTTAATAATGAAATATGATTTACATTGCTATGATGTCTAGGACTAATGAGCCCATGGAGGGCATAGTCTTTGATGTGCAGGACCATACCTGGCAGACAGGTACCAGAGGATCGGTACACATGGGGAGATGATTAGCTCGGACCTCCATGGGGCTAAAGAGCCCATCAGATGGTTGCTAGGATGTCAGAGGTAGGACAACATCACGATGAGCCCTTGCATGAAGAAGACAGAAGGACTCCCTCACCAGGACCCTGTGGCAGAGATTTGACCTAGGGGGGATCATCCCCTACAGATGGAGGATGGCTTTGATGGACAGGACGCCACCCAGGGCAGGTTGGACGATTTCTGGAGCATGTGGTAGCATGTTGGGCTTGTTTGGCATGTGTAGCAGGTTGCAGGAGCCCCAGAGGGGCCAACGTTCTGCCTTCTGGATGCTGATGATGCCCTGAAAGGGCCAATGCCTCCCTCAGAAGGGCCTGATGTCTCCCATTTTAGCTCATTTTTGGCATTTTTAGCATTTAATGTGACAAATAATGAAGTATTGTTAAGTCATCCTTGTCGACTATTTTTAATGACCTATTTTGTAAATTAAGGTCATTTGGATGATATATATTGAGGACATTGAGCCTCATTTTGGCATAACACAAGTTGCTCTCTTGTGAGAGATACTTTTTAGCTCTTATCTTGGTTATTTTGGCTCTTTGAGTGAGGTGCTACTATTGGAAGGATTATCTTTGGCATATGCATGGTGTTTTTATCATGGAAGGTGTTACAACTAGGGTTTGATTTTGCTCTTCATTGATTTGTAAGCATATTTTGCATGCAAAACTTCTTGATTGAATGGTTGTAGGTAGAATATCTTACTTTTATGGTTACATTGTTACTATTTGCTTAATCATTGAAACCCTTGGGAGAAAGCAAACAAGTAGGTCATTGCTTCATGTCCCCATGATAAAAGCTTGATTAGCCATTTGATTAAGAAGAACCTAGCCTAGCCATAGCTACACTAGTTCCTCTTTTTCTTGAGTTAGTTTAAAGCATAAATTTAAGAAAGAAGACGTCCTAGGCCTAATTGATTTTACACCTAGGGTTTGTCTTCTAGGGTTTGGAAAACCTTGTCCCCAAGCAACACTTTTCAGACATAGATTTATGTTTTATAGCTAGTCGTTTTTGCCAAAGAGTCTTAAGGAAAGAGGGAGGAGCATGAGGCCTAGCTTTAGCTACACCAGAATGAGCCTCCTTCCCTTAGGGTTTTGATTTGGTGGCCGTGCCATTGCAACACCATTGAAACTAACCTTCCCGTACTTAAGTTTAAGTCCTTCCAAGCCATTAGTCTGTCTCCATTTGACTCCATTAACCCAAGGCACTAGTCTAAATTGCAACATTGAACCTTTTGTTATCAAACAATCTTTCAAAACTCTCTTAAATTGAAACCCTACTAACCCTAGCGTTTGAACTCACCCTAATTGTTGATGACGTTTTGCCCTATTTGAACTTGTGTTTGGATTAAAATTTGTGGCTGACTCATCCTTTGATAGCCATAGAGGTATTAAGCAATTTCATTGGTCAATTTAGCCAAACATTCACCTCTTTGTCTAGCTAACCTAACCCTAACTAGCTAGTGACGTCACACTTATTTCTGATCTCTTGTTTGGTGTAAAACGTTGTGATTTTGTCATATAGCATTTGGCATTGAGGTATAGAGTATTGTCATTGGCCTAGTGTGCAAAACGTTCACTTCTTTTCCTACATAACTAACCTAGAAACTAGGCTGACGTCACCCCTTCAATATAGTGACGCAGCAACAATATATATATGAGCAGATTTATGATATTTATTGCATTGAGATAATACAAGGATTTGACTTTATACATTGAATGCCAATATCTCTTTTGTATTTATTGAGGAAGTGGTATTATAAGGATTAAACTTAAATTCAATCATTGACTTTATCAATAATTACATTCATTATTGCTCATATGTATTAAAGATAGTCATTGATATTTTGAAGTACTAATCACTGTATGCACTTTTTAGTTTCATTTGCCTTGTCTCGCAAACAGGTGCTCTTTCAGTGAAATATCTCTCCTTGACTATCCTTTTGGCAGTAATCTGTGAAGGGAAAGCTTACCTTAACCTTGAGCCTTGAATCCTTGATCCTTTTCCTTCAGAACCCCAGATTACTAGGGACGTCTCCCTAGGGATTAGCCACCCTAAATAGAAAGATCTCCCCATTGAGGTGACAGTGGGTGGGGAAGCTCCTGTTACGCCTATTTGAGTCTTGTATCCAAGCTATTAAACCTTTCCTACAAACTGAGAAATAACAGTATCCATTGCATTGACTGCCCAGGGGAGAGGGAAAAGTGTTTGTTGAATCTACATCTTGATGAGTTTCTTTCCTTGTTGGAGAAGTTGCGCTGCTTAGCTTGTTTAAGGTTGTCAATAACTTGTGGTTGGAAGGGTTGGACCTTTTTAACCATTTTGGCTACATGAGATGCATGTGTACAGAAGGAATCTTTACACTTTGCTACAATCTTATCGACCTGCTTCTGTTGGATAGAAGGTGCTTGGGACTGAGGCTGCAGTGGTGTTCTTCTATTCACGCTTTGAACAAACTGTGAAGGAGCTAAATTTCGTAGTATGAGATACTACCTTGTGGCACTGTTTAGGTGGGACAATAGTTGGAATTACCTCTAGTATCCTGTAGAGATGACCCCCCAGAGTAACAATGACACTACGAGGTCGAGACTCATAAATAGCATGGCACTTCCACATATATGGTTGGACCAAGAGAACATCACAAACATCTAGTGGTGAAACATAACATAATACCTCATACTTGAAGGGTTGGATGTTGTATGACAATCGACACTATTGGTTGAAACAAAGATCTCCTACTTGGCGAAGCCACCCGATATTGTATGGCTGTGGGTGTGGTGTTGTCAACAATCCCAACTGTTTGGTGACCTCTGCTGAGATGAGGTTCTTTTGGCTTCTGCTATCAACAATAAAATGTAATGGGGTCCCCTTCACCCACATCTATGAATGAAAAATGTGCTCCCCCTCTTTAGGATATGTTTGTTCTTCTGGTTGAATTGTTGCGGTTGTGACAATAGTAGTGGGGTCTGCATCGATGATCTGTCTTTTACCAATATTTTTAGAATCATATTCTGAATCAGGGTTTGGCTCCTTGTCTTTGATCTTGGCCACCAATGACTATTTTGAGCAACATTCTTCGGTGTTGTGCCAGAGGATTTTGTGGAAATCACACCATTTTTTGGTGTCCTTCTTTGTCTTCCCGTGACCCTTCTTTTCCTATGGCTTGGACTAGTTTTCAGTAGACTGTTTATTAGGGACATCTTTATCATACTTTGGTTGTTGCAGATTTGCAAACCCAAACTCCCATTTGTGAAGCTTCTTGATATGAAGCCCGATAGTAATACTAGTTAGGTATGACTGATATTAAATGTGCAAGTGATGCACATGTATGATGTAAGAGTATAGGTATACTAAAGGCACAAGGTGACTGCCTAAATCAGTGAAATGAGAGGCAAGCATTGCACTTTCCAAGATTGAATGAATACCATGGATGCATGGTTGAATCCATTATGAAGAGTCATAAAATTTTTGTTTTGAATGATAGCTTAAGGGGAATGTGCTCCATTCCCCCAAGAAAGGTCAGTATAAATAGATGAAAGAGTAAACGTGCAAGGATGCTCTGTTCTCAAAATAAGAGGCAAATGATTATACCTTTGAGGATCACATGAGAATGATTATGAACAATCATGAGTTGACTAATTTTAAAGTAGAGATGTATGTAGGATGTGAAATATACCTATGATAGATACACACAGGCTTATGATTATGCATATGGTTAAGTACAGCATGGATGGCTAGTAAATGACAATAGAATAAATTTCTCAATGACTGATTGCCATCAATTTGATGGTAACCTAACCCAATTGTGTCAGAGATTCCCACCAACAAATGAGACTTCGTCATAACAAAAATAGAATATGGGTGGATACATAATTTGGATGCATGAAAAAGATGGATGTTTATATTCCTTATGGAATATTTGGTAAACAATTGAAGCTAACTCAAGGTTGAGGCCATCAAAGATAGTGATGGGTATGCAATAAGAAAGTTGCATGTTGAAGGAGTTCCCTGTGGAGGAAGTGTGTGAAGATTCTGTTAGGAGAACCGAGTCACAACCTTAATGATTGCTCATAATTAAGCAGTGAGATAAAATCTTGTGTGTGTGTGTGTGTAAGAATCTTGGATTACATTTTTAAAACATCATGTAATGAATAGAATACTAATAAATGAATATTGACCATTCTGATAACCGAATGGTAATGTGCAAGATGCACAAGTTCATGATCCATTATGAACAAAAGTTTTCTATTAAAGAATGTTGTTGTATTCAAAAGGTTAGGGTGAGGCCTAACCAAGGCTGCTCAAGGAAAGGAGCAGGGAGATCCCAATAGCGAGTAAATTGCAAAAGAAAAGAAAAGAAAAAAGGAGGAACACTTTCTCTACCCTAAGAACTCTGAATTTCTTACAGAGTTGTAGGTCTTAGATGAGAAACTATGAGAACAATTACAACTGGAAAAAGAGACAATGAATAAATGCGTATGTTTGATTGAATAGGCTTGGTTGAAGCCATGTTAAGAAAAGGTAGTGAGGCGTTAGAAATAACTCAATTGGGCTAAAAATTCTCAAGCGACGTAGAAAGAGTTGGAAGAAGAGGAGAGCCCTCAATTCTTTTCTTGTTGTGTATTATGTTTTCTCTGGGATGAGAAAGTTGGTACACTGATGAAAGTAGATGTTTTGACACCATAATGATGATGGTTGTACTACTGTAGAAACAATAAAGAAGTGTTTGTGTTGCACTCATGAAAACATTAAGGATAATGTGATGAAGTGAATAAAGATATACTAGGACGTGTATGAAAATGTTTTATTGTCTTAATGTTATGCATAGAATTTTGAAAGGAAGTTGTATTCCATGGATAACCAAGTAGGGTATGATTCAAAAAGAAAACACTGATCGAATTAGGTTAATAAAAAACCTAACAGAGGACATGAACGTGATTCGTTCATCGGAGGGAAAATCGATCTTAGTTGTCAGATCAACTTAAGGATCCACTGGATTTAACGGATCAAACACCAACCGTTCGATTAGATCGATGGTTGGGGATCATTGCAGAACGCGAGGGAGAAATTAATAGATGTACTAGTTCACGGTCCACAATCAACCAACACCGTTGATCTTGTCGGGGTGGATGATCAACACCCATGATTAAAAGAGTTGGGAAAGCATATTGGAGATCCACAATCACTATGAACTGTTGATCTGTGAATGATTAGTTCATGAACCTACAAGGAACCCACACGTTAATGCCACGTAAACTCGTACTATGATTGGGTTCTGTGGTTGAATTTAGAAAATCAAAGCTTTGTTCTCAATCTTAATTCTCTTTCAAAAACTTCCGTGTCAAAATTATTATCTGGAAATCGTGTGGTTTAAAATCGATCGAGGGATAAGATCGATGACCCAATTTTATTGCGGAGATTGCATATGTGCACAATTTAACGTCGAGACATGTACCCATAATTTAAAATTGATATAGATTTGTTTTGAGTTTGAGATTCGATCATATATTGGACGATCCATATTCATTGCAGAGATTATAAAACGCAGTGATGGACTCAACCTTTGGTGGACCCAAAATTTTATAAAATGCACCTTTTATACATTTGAAATCTGACTAATGTTTTGGGACTTTAATGCTACATTGTAATATTAAACTAGTCTCCATCGTAGATCTTCCAGCTGGGAGCGTTACAAATCATTGAATCGACACAAAGGGTTAAATTGTTAACAATTAAATCATGACCGTTAGATATGGACTTAGAGGAAGGATGATCTTCGAGTCAATGACTCATTAAGTGATGAATGTCAGATCATGTTGAAGGTAGATCAATGAACGAGAGTCATTGTGGAGATCAAAGAATGAGTTAATGATCGTGCAGGTTTAGACTCCAAAATCAACCAAGATCGTTGATCTTGACAGGTCAACCGATCAACAATTCACGTCGATTCCATTACCGACAAGTATCTTCCATTACAAAGATCATAAGGAGAGTTAAACCATGATCTAGTTGAGATTTCACAATCCCTTGCAGTTGTCAGATCTGGGGGAAGAAGAATCTACACCATCGATCAACAGACAAGGGATTAAGCCATGGTTATAGTGCCTGGACATAGAAGCTGAATGGATAGCGCCTAGAAATAATAGAGCCGAGGTCACAACTCTTGATCACATGGAGAGAAAACAGAGTTCCTTCGGGCCAGTCAAGGAATATAGAGTTTAGCGCTATGCATTAAACTATGGTTGCAGGGATTGGTTCTATGGGAAAAGGGTCGACAGAGCAATGAAGAGCATTCGATATTGTTAGTGATCGACTAGGAAGAGGGAATAGAGATCTATCCTGAACAACCCTTTGCAGTTTTAGAGCACCCTAATATGAATAGGGGCATAACTGTGGGAAGAGAATGAGAGGTGCATCAAAATAACTCAGTTGGACTGAAAGACTAGGGATTTGTAGAAGGAGTTGGGCCAAGGAAAAGTTCCTTGAATCCTTCATGGTTGTTTATTGTATCTCTCTGGTACGATAGATTGATTTACTAATGAAAAAGGAAATTCGAGTTGTTGAGAAAGACAATTACCAATGATGGACAACTTCAAGTAGAGGAAGTCCATGCCAGTCAAGGATGACTTATAATCCTTGCAATAAAATGCATGAGTAAAGGGTACCATGGGTACAATGACCAATCTAGGGAGATTGGGAATAAAGGTGCTCATAGTTAGCACATTGTATGGAAATGTTTCGAGGAAATGCATGTGTGCATAAAGGGCGGAAAATGGATTTTCCATTAAGGAAGGAGGACCTTCCAATATTTTTCTTACATTGTGTAGGCATTAAAGAAAAAAAATTTGGGTGTCCATGAGTGTTGGCACTCTGGTTACTAATGAAGGAAGAATGCTTGGGTACATTCAAGAGAAACTTATAGTTTCATATGTGTTGGTTTGGGATCATAATCAACGTGTAGTAGGAAGTACAATCCTGCTGCAATAATTAATGAGAATGAATAATACCTCTGGTGAAAAGGTTAGTTAAGCTCCAACACACCATGGCAACGTGCTTGTCATAAAGTGTGGCAAAATTGAAATCAATGCAAGGTTGCATTGGGTGTGAACGTGGCCATGAACACATTGATTAAAGACATTTGATATTTAAATTGCATTTGGAAAATCTAGTATGTTGACACGACTTACATAAATAATAATATTTCCTTTTTATTTGTACCCTTGAGCAGATGAAAATGACTTGGACTGTTAGTATGCATCGTTTGAGAATATAATGTGCATGGAAACTAACAATTTGTTTGGCTGAGGAATGTTGAAGTTGCATGAAGAAAAAGGGTCTTGGATATGGCAGTGTTTTAAGTCCATAAGGAAGACCAATTGCCTGCTGAGCTAAACTTCTATGGAAAGGAAAGTCCCATAATTGTGAATCTGGTTCCTGTGCAGAACATATTTGAAAATAAATGTGGAAATTGGAAAATCTGTGGGTGGAAAATTTGCAATAAAATTCTGAATTTGAAATTGATAACGATATCTCATATATTTCTATATACCTGTGATACAGGTGAAAATAAAATATCTGTCTAGGGAGGACAACTAAAGGATGTCAAAGATGGAAAGAATGAAAGATGGCTACTATTGAAACATGAAAACCATGTGGTAAGCCATGATCACCTAGAATATGTTTTGTTATGGCAACACAATCCAGAGGGATGCCGCGATTGTTAGTCTCAACAAAGTCTTTAGAACTCATCCCATGCGAGAAATCTATGGCAAGGAAAGGTGGATCACCCAAGGGGCTGTATAGTAGAGAAGGGGATGCCTAAGCCTCGACCTGGAGGGTAAGTGACCACAAGGAAAAAGGGGACTTTGACAAATATCATACACTATTGATTAGGATCATGGACACAATGGGTATGTCAAGGAAAAATAGTAAGCCAAGAAAAACAAGAGAGCCATGTGGATACAAATCCATGAACTACACATATAAGTATTGTGCTACATTGTGACATTTTTCCTCTTGAATTTTGAGCAATAGTAAAATGTTTTCACATGAAATTGTGATTAATATGCTTGTTGTACAAGACTATTGAAGGAAGGTGACGAAGGCCAAGAGTATGAAAGGACTTGACCCAAAAAGAGGGTCAAGATTTCTAAAGCAGCTGAATGACAAAGACCTGATAGGTGTCACTATGAAATAACACTGAGGGTGGTGTTCCTTTTTAAGGGGAGGGGATTGTAACACACTGTTTTCCCTAGCTTGTAATAAATCATTAATTATGATCACTATGCTATGGCATGGGAACAATATAAATGCATATTTTTTTTAGATTTCCAACGCTAACTATGGGGGTTAATCCTTGAAGTAGTGGCCATGATATCACTAGAGGAAAGAAGTGGGAAAACTATGGAAAGAGTTCATTATGTCAAATGACCCCAAAATTTCCCTTTGATGAGGATTAAACCTCCTCTGATTTTCAAGGATAGGAATCAGTTAATGAAGAAAGGACTAGTAGTTGAACCATCAACCACCCCATGAATGGAAGCATGGTCTAAATGAAGAATGTTATCCTGAAGTACCACAGGGTCTAGCAGACTAGGATGACCCGAGTTTCCTTCTAAAAGAAGGAGCAAGATAGAAAGAGAAAAACCTTCCCAATGATGGTGTGCGACAAGGGGATTGACCCATGTAGACGATTGGGAGGAGGCATACAGGGGGCTCTATAGAGAGAAAGAGAGACACCAGAAAGGAGCACATGCAAAGAAGGGAATGTGTGACCCAGATATGAAAAATAATAGAGGAAGACCACAAGCTTGATGCTGAGGAAGCATTTGATAAATTTCACAAGGTTGTTGTGAAAAAGAGAGGATCTCTGAAAAATGACATAATTTTCCTAGTGATATCATGGCGTGGCACGAGGGTGGCCAGAGCCCTAAGAATGAATGCCTCTAAGCCTATGGTTGGGTGGAAAGGTGAATACCCATAGTGAGTTGGTTGGGTGGAAAGGTGAACACCCATAGTCAGTTGGTTGGCTGCAAATTGTAGTAGATAAGTATTTCGTTTACTCTATGAACTTGAATTGAAATGCATGATCAAATGTTTGTTTCTGTGACTAGGATTTGTAGTGTTTGATTCATAAATAAAATGCTCAATGTTCTTCTGTAATTTGTTTCCCTTGAATGGCTATAAGATGACCAATTTGGCCTCCAGGCTGGTTGGGAAATCCTCAAGGTATTCTTCCCAAGGATCAACTTCACAGTCCTAGAGTCGGGGTAGACTCTACGTGACTGCTACAATCCTATCGATCCTTCAAGAGTTCCTTTCCCTGTTTTAGAACCTAAGTTTCGGGGATGGAGAGCGCTTCCTTCAAACCAGTTTTTCGGGATACCGTAGACACATTCCCACCCTTAACCAAATATTGGCTAAGAGTTGAGCTTACAACCCAAAAATCATTAGAGAGTCTATATGACCAAGGTCTGGGAACCTTGTGCTAGTCGAAAGGAGCTAAGCCTTTCTGGCTTCAGAACTCCAGGAGTTCAGGACTCCGGGGTGCTATGACCTTAACCAAATCTCAGCTAAGAGTTATGAGTATAGCCTATGGAACTTGACAAATTTCCATATAACCAAGACCCGTGACCCTTGTGTTAAGTCCGAAAGGAGCTGAGTGATTGGGACTTTGGGAGTCCAGAGCTCCAGAGAAAGTTGGAGGAGAGTCATTAAAGTGTGAAGGCTCCGGAATTCCTAAACAACGAAGTCCATATCAATCATCCATCATTAAGGACACATGTCGCTAGATCCATCCAAGGTCATTCATGACTGTTGGATTTGGAGAAGGAGCGTCGGCATTAACTCCTCGACTCCTTCAATCTTCACAAGTCGACAGATTTTGGTATTCGTCGTAAGGGAGACGGATCCTCCGAAGTCCTAGAGCCCGAAGTTAATCTAGGATGTATATTTGAGGATGCCCAATAACTGTTCCAATCATCAGATCTACAAAGAAGTTAGCCCAACGTTGATTGCTTTGGGAGGATAGGGGTGTTGTAATGTCCAAACCCCTAAAGGCCGAATTTACGAAGTAACAAGGACTATTGATTCTCATATCCTTTGGGATCCCTCTTAGCTGTCGATATACGGGGGATGCGTGGTGCCAGATCCTATAGTTTGGAGGCTTGACACTCTAGGGAATTTAAGGCATGGCATGTCGATAAGATTTGAAGCCCAAAGTGACGAAATCTGTCGATTCGAGGATGCTTTGGGACTTTTCCTAACCATCAGATCTAGGTTGTGGTTAGCGTGACGTTGACCAACTCCGAGAGCAAAGAGGAGTTTACACCACGGAACTCCCGAAGGCAGAAGTTGTGAATCAATGAAGGTCGTAGATCTATGGATCTACATGGACAGATCTATGCCATGAGATTTGAGGGATGTTAGAGGGTTGTCTGTCTACGGTGACGCGGCTCGCTGATGTCACCCATGGTAACATGGACCCACGATTGAGGTGCCAAGTGTCATCAGGATATGGATGTTTTACAAACCCCCTATTCCTATTAGAGTGTGACACACATCCCCCCGTGATGAGGGCATGCATCACCACTGATCCTTGTTGCATCTCAACCGTTGGTATGTGCTCGCTTGGCAAAAGTGGTTGGTGAAGTGACCGGGACTCCGGGAGTCCAAGACTTCGGGAGTCCGGGACTTTGGGACTCTAGAGGATTTGGGATGACATATGGTAGAGAGACCGAAAGGCCCGAAGGCCGGAGCCATGTGGCAAGCTTACGTGACTTTGGGATTTTGGGACTTTGGGAGGTCTCGTGCGTAGAAAAAAAAGGGGCGCATAGTGCCAAAGCACCGAACGCTGAATATTCCTTGAGCTTACTGTTATATACAAGAGGTTTGGGTTTTCCAGCCCCACCTCATAGAAGTCAAAATAAGGGACAATGAAAGCTAGTTTTTCATACTATAGTTAGGTCTAGATGTAGATACATTCAATCTTTTAGTTTTAAAAGGAAAATATTTTACGAATTCTCAAACAATCTGATGCAATGTTGTTGGTCTGGTTTCCCCAATGACAGATCAAGAGTAAGTTCTTTTTATACAACATCATTATGGCAATATAAAGATTGTGGATTATATACACACAAAAAAAACACTTATCAATGTGGAAGCTTTACAATAAAGATAACCCTGCAATTTGAAATATATCCCTTCCCTTCAAATTTGATCATATAATGTTGATGTTCAACGAGTTATAAAATGATACCCTCTTTGAGCCTAATAGTGAAAAAAATAAGTGGGAAAAGGCAGCACCTTTTTCTTGGAAAATGTTGATGGCCTACCAGTTATAAAATGATATCCTCTTTGAGCCTAATAGTGAAGAAAATAAGTGGGAAAAGGGAGCACCTTTTTCTTGGAAAAGTTGTGGAAAAGGGAGGATACTGTAGAGAAGTCGTATTAGAAGATGATGTAAAAGAAATGATACCGAAAAGTTGTAAATATACAACGGTCAGAAGAAATTTCGTGGAAATTTAGGAGATGAGCTGTAGGTATGGAAGAAATGAAGGGAAGATTGAAAGAAATTTCGTGGAAATTTAGGGGATATGTGAAATCTGATCAGCTGTAGGTACGGAATAAATGAAGGGAAGATTGAAAGAAATTTTATGGAAAAGAGGATGAATGATTTGATGATAAGAAGAGAGCTTAGAAATTTATATGAAGATACCGTTTCAATTGCGCCTCCTACGTCTGGAGCGAGTTTCTGAAAACAGACATCTCAGCGTTAACAACTTGATGGTGGAGAGGAACACAGATCCAAATAAAGAAGATCATCATGAAGATGAGGGAAAAGAATACAACTCCAGCTGATCAGGGAGATCATGAAGAAGTGACAGAGGGAGATCGGGTAGCCGTGTTTAACGCTACCCACCATGAGCATGAGCTCCTCCTGTCGAAGACCCTGCCGGTCTACACTTGCAGCGGATGCAAAGAAAAAGGAGACAAGATCGGTTACAAGTGCAAGGATACCGATTTCGAACTGTGCGACGATTTCACTTTGCACGAGGTCTGTGTCTTGGAAAGTTAAAGGGTTTCATAGATAATTAGGTCGAAAGGCGTATACCTATTGACAATGGAGCAGATTTAATAGGGGTTTAGTGATTAATAAATTTTCTATGGACAGGATTAAATATGGGTGGAATATTCTTAGTAGTCGCACAAAACAAATGGCTGAGATTTCAATCATTAGCTTTCTATCTATTATAAAGACATCCTTATGTGTTTACTTTTTTACATTTACCTAATCATATTTAAAAATTACTTTGATAGCTAAGTGATTGCCACTTAAGTGATTAAAGAAATTAAAATATTAACACCAAATACATAAAGCTCAACCATTTATTTGTTAATCAATAATAAAATTTAATATATTCTTTTAAGGATTCTTTTCATCTTATCAACCTTTCTACCTTGATCAGCCACAATTATGTGGCTGTGTTAGTTAGTGTACAAAAGGTTTTGGGCCTAGGGTTTTTGACGAAATTTGATGACACAAAAGTAAATAATTTAAGTTGTGATCACATGATGCACGAGAAAAGACATTTGTATTGTGAGTGGGAACAACACTCCTCCTGTAGCCAAAGAGCCATCATAACTTGGAAATCTAAAGGGTTTCATAGATAATTAGTGTACAAAATGTTTTGGGCCAGCGGTTTTTGACGTAATTTGATAACACAAAAGTAAATGATTTAAGTTATGATCACATGATGCACGTGAAAAGACATTTTTGTCAGTGGGAACATCACTCCTCCTGTAGCAAAAGAGCCATCATAACTTGTAAAGCTAAAGGGTTTCATAGATGATTAGTGTACAAAAGGTTTTGGGCCTAGGGGTTTTGACGGAATTTGATGACACAAAAGTAAATGATTTAAGTTGTGATCACATGATGCACGAGAAAAGACATTTATATTGTGAGTGGGAACAACACTCCTCCTGTATCAAAAGAGCCATCATAACTTGGAAAGCTAAAGGGTTTCATAGATAAATAGTGTACAAAAGGTTTTGGGCCCAGCGATTTTTGACGTAATTTGATGACACAAAAGTAAATGATTTAAGTTATGATCGTATGATGCACGTGAAAAAACTTTTTTGTCACTGGGAACATCACTCCTCCTGTAGCAAAAGAGCCATCATAACCTGGAAACCTAAGGGTTTCATAGATGATTAGTGTACAAAAGGTTTTGGGCCTAACCTGGAAAGCTAAAGGGTTTCATAGATGATTAGTGTACAAAAGGTTTTGGGCCCAGGGGTTTGGACGGAATTTGATGACACAAAAGTAAATGATTTAAGTTGTGATCACATAATGCACGAGAAAAGACATTTATGTTGTGAGTGGGAACAGCACTCCTCCTGTAGCAAAAGAGGCATCATAACTTGGAAAGCTAAAAGGTTTCATAGATGATTAGTGTACAAAAGGTTTTGGGCCCAGTGGTTTTGACGGAATTTGATGACACAAAAGTAAATGATTTAAGTTGTGATCAAATAATGCACGAGAAAAGACATTTATGTTGTGAGTGGGAACAGCACTCCTCCTGTAGCAAAAGAGGCATCATAACTTGGAATGCTAAAGGGTTTCATACATAATTTGTGTACAAAAGGTTTTGGGCCCAGCGGTTTTTGACGTAATTTGATGACACAAAAGTAAATGGTTTAAATTGTCATCGCATGATGTACGAGAAAAGACATTTATGTTGTGAGTGGGAACAACGCTCCTCCTGTGGCAAAGGAGCCATCATAACTTGGAAAGCTAAAGGGTTTCATAGATAATTAGTTTACAAAAGGTTTTGGGCCGAGGGGTTTTGACAAAATTTGACGACACAAAAGTAAATGGTTTAAAGCGTCGTTCAAAGTCTTTTTTGGGCAAGCGACAGTTGTAAGCAGAGAGTTAATGAATGTCTAGTCAAAATTGATTTTGTTAGTAGTAAATGTGGGAGTTTTCTGGTTACTTTTTTCCTTTGATTTTGGGTTGATGAATGGTTGGATCCGTGAGTGGCTAAGTTTATATAATCTGAGTGATACAAGGTTTTCAGTAAGATGAATCCATTTATACATTTAGAAAAACAATTTAAACAACAAAAAGTAGAGATTTTGTCCAAATCCACATTGCAAATCAATTCTTACCAATTTATAATTAATAATAATTACAGAGAATATCATACACAGTAATAATTACAAAAATTAATAATTCCTCGAAACTAACAGAATTAATAATTAAGTATTTAGTTCAAAACATGGAAAATGAGCGTGGTCAGGTTTTTACACTGAGACTTGGGTTTCTAAGTACAGCTAGTTCTTTACAGCCGGGGTTACTATTATTGCTATTCCACAGCTTGTTCTTGTTCCTTTCTGGAGGGCCCAGAAATCTAAAAATCTCAAGCTGATAACATCCTACGTGAAGAAGATGAAGACTGGCAGGTTCTCACATTGTAGGCGACTGAAGGAGCATGGGCAGCATGATGGGAAAACATTCTACAAGAAAAAGATGAAGACGGAAAGGTTCGCACAGTGTAGGCCTCTGCAGGAACATGGGCTGTCCGGTAAATCTGAGTCAATCTTTCTTTCGAATCTCCTAAAGTTCAAGTTTTAGGACAGACCATACCAATTAATCGTGCAAAACTTCTTGATAGATAAGTTAAAAGAAAACTGGTTGGTAGAGAAGGTGTTTTTTTTCAAGGCAAGAATAAAGCTATAGTTTATCTGGCTGCCAAAACAAACCATCAATTCCGCACAATGCCCAGTATGGCATCATGGATTATGGTCATTTTAAACTATGAAGTTCACCCAACCCTAATTTCATTGATATATTCATGGTTAAATTGTAAACTCCACATTACTTAAACATACTATTAAACAATATATTAAAATTTTCTCCATCTCTTTTGCATTTGAATTCTAAACCCTAGAGTAGTGTAAACATAGTATTAAAGAATGTTGCAAATATTAATTACAATTCGATTACAAAACATAGGGCATATGAGAGTCAAATAAAATTTATTGTTGTATTAATTGTTTGAGTCAGTTTTACTTATACAAGAAGTCTTAGTCTTCATCTATATAAGTATGGGTCTGTAGGTAGTAGAGATGAGAAGAAGAGTTATAATAGAATAGAGAGAAAAATTGATAGTTAGCAAGTAACAATAGTTGTGTACGGAGTCAAAGAAGTATTAGAGATCAACTCTATATTCTGTAAGTTGCATAAATTCTTCAGAAGTCGTTGGAACAGAAGCTCGTCTTAGTTATTGTATTCTCTATTAGCCCACAGCGCAGAAGTTCAGAATATATTTTATCATCTTAGTTATTGTATTCTCTATTAGAATACAACACAGAAGTTCATAATATATTTTTCATCTGTGTGTTGATGTATTTATGAAATTATGTTGTGAAAAATATCTTATCTGTTGAGAGTAACACAATTCCAAGAAATTGCTCATTTAATGTTATTATCACAACTTGAGGTAAATCGTGCAGTCTCTGTTAACTACGCGGTAAGTCTTGAGAGTTTAGTGACGAAGAAGTCCTGTAATGTACCCCAAATTTCACAATAATTTTTTTTTTGAGGAAACATTATTGTCTACACGAAGGTGTACAAAGGATCTTACGAACCATACCACTTTTTGTCAGTGGCATTACTACTAACATTATTAAAGTATTTGTTAATAATACAATGGCTAGGCCTGTCAAGGTCCATAGCCTAGGCCTAACCAGTGCAAACCACTCATGTAAGTCTTAGCTACCCATTAAAATAACACAAGACACTCATAAACTACAACTCATATAAGTCCTAGTTATATTACTAAGAATAACACAAGGCACTTATAAAAATGCAATTCATATATCCCTAGCTATTTTATGAACATTACAAAAGGCACTTATACACTCTAACTCATATAAGTCATATCTATTTTATTAAACATTTACAAGGCACTTATACAATATAACTCATATACGTCCTAGGTATTTTATTAACGTATCATAAGGCACTTGTAAAAATACAAATATTTAAACCCATACTCTAACTAAGCTTTAGTAACCCACCCTTGAACAGTAGCGCATAAAGAGAAAGGACTAGGTTCTAACCACCATGTGCTAACCTCCGCGCTAGGAGTCTAGTGAGGTTCCAAAGAGTTTTGACATGTTGAATTAAACCTAGGCATAAGTTTGGAACCCTGTTACCGATACTCCTATATGCATCCACCATAACTCCTAGCCCGTGAGCAATTCGATAAGCATTAAATATCCAGTCATCGGATGGTTGAAACCGAGCCTTGGCATTAGGTTGGTCGTAGCCTTTAATAGTGGTAGGTCACCTTGTTTTCCAGACCTTTACAGGGGAAGCCAAGTGAAATCATAAAAATGGGTGTGTATTTTGCTTGTTTTATGAGAAAAAGAACCATATTTTCATAAGTTATTCAACTTCCAGCATACAAAAATATTTTTTTATTTAGAATTTCACTTTACAGTAAAAACAAAACTTGTGAAGAATTTTGTTAGCTTTCCAATGACTATTTTTCAAATTTTGTTTATTAATATTTGATATGTCAATTTGACAATTGTTTAATAGTATGTTCCTTAAACATAAAAGCAATGATAATGAGTTGTTTCCCCCCCCCAACAATGTATCTATTATTAAACTTTTGTTTTTAACAATCGAAATATACTGACTCTATTTTATTATGACTATAATTTTGAATCTAACAAATGAATATTATAATTTTTATATTTTTTTGAAGTTGACCAAGTTGAAAACATTGCAGATTTTAAACACATGTTTCCCCCACATTGTATCTATCTTATATTTTACTTAAAAGTAAAATATAAAAATACCCTTCTGAAAAGAATAGTTTAAGGATTATGAATATATTTTTTTCTAAATTTTTTAGTGTGTATTTTTGGAGATACGGATATTTCACTTCAATGAATCATAATGTCAGTTGAATCATAATTTCAATGTTCACAGAGCACTTCGCTCTGTGACACTCGTCAAAGTAAAGGCCGAAGAACAAGTTCCACAAAAAGTGGCACAACTTGAAGAAGTAATCCAAAAGCTCCAACAATGCATAGCAGACTTGGAACTCCGCATTGTGCCTGAAACCCCTCAAGACGTAAGAAATCTAAGGGAAGCAACTTCCCACAGTGCAGTTGACATATTAAAATATCTTGCCTTGGAGTGAAAGCAACTGAGTAAATGAAGCGCCCAGACATATGAGAACCTCACCAACAACCCAGAGTTATAGGCATTGGAGTCACAGCTCAAGGAAGAAATATAGCATGCATACACACTACAGGCGCAGCTGAAAGCTCTATCAGTTGTAGACAGAATGAAGAGGTCTCATGAGCAACGCATAGCCCAACATCATATCCATATGATTCAAAGCAGAGTGATGGAAGTTACTGAACGACTTCAACCAGTACAAGATAAGGAATGATAGTTATTCACTGAGGTTGAAAGAAGAGGAACAAAGCTAGAACACGTTGTCATCACAACAGAACAATGCCTAGAAGGGCCCATGAACGACACAGTGATAAAAGAGTTCACCAAGAAAGAGGTCGTCGGACAGTAGCAGGTCGAAACACCTCAAGCGAAGATTGAGGCCTTCAAAGCAGAACTGATTAGACCAGAGTGACTCGGGATGAATCATAGGTGAGTGTTGGGGGCATGTTGGCCCTTGACCAAGTTTTGGGAGATTCTTGGTCATATTGACCTATTTTGGGACTTCGATAGTCTTTCGAAGGAGGAGCGCAAGATGAGGTGGAGATCACGAGATCTTGGCCCACTTTTGGATCATTTTTGGGTTTTTGAGAACATGTAACGTGTTAGCACTCAGTAAATTTCCTAGAGGTTGAAAAAGAAGAAATCTACAAAGGTAACTTTAGCCAACCACTTTTAAAGCTAGGATCTAGCCCTTCCAGCTTCAGAGAGGGATCTCTCGATATAATTTAGCTTTGTTTTTAACTTTAGATGTTAGGCTAGGTAAAGAAACAGATAGGTTTTGTTGTAAAAGTGTTTTTGAATTGGTTGAGACAGTCTACACCTCCATTGGGCTATGGGGTCTGTGTTATAATAAACATGAGATACAAACCAGAAACGTAAAGGGATACTCCCACAGGGCAAGATAATATACTCACTAGATCTTTAATAGCTTAAATGATGGACAGAAGAAAAGATGAGAAAGATACATTCAACTAAGAAGCAGTTAAGAATTTCTTAATTGAAAACATCAGAAGATAAACATTAAAATCTTTTAAAGTTGGAAACAGGGTATCCAAGATAAATCCTGCAACATACGTTACTTCTTAAAGATTAGTTTCAGAAAACAATATGATCACAAAGCAAGAATACATTAAACGCAAAGAATAAACATCACTAGTGAATACACGCAAGAATCCTGTAAAAGTGCCTCCTTTTTATTAATGGCAGATCTCTTCAAAAATGTTACAGTCTCATAGCGTCAGGGTGTAAAGATCAACAACCCTCAATACTTTGAAAGGTGAAGTATTTAAAATTCAAATTACAAACGTTCATTTCATAACTGATCAGGACGTGTTCATTCTATTTTTAGTCTGGGGTAGGCCGTTGGCGAGGTTCTTGCGTAACCTCTTCTGACTGGATAGGTGACTGGACCTGGACAACTCATTTGCTAATCGAGCAGATCGCAGAACTCCTCCCATCTGAGACGACTAGGCACAGTGACTTTGAGAAATCTCTAATACACTTCATCCATTTCAGTATATTTAGTGAATGTGGGCTTAGTGAGGAATATGTATCGAATCTCGTGTTGGATACTGATGTCCAACTGAAGAGCGTCCATGAGGTGTTTCGACTTCAGACAGTCTCTTTTTGTAATCTGGGAGTGTCATCAGTTTATCATTAATAACGTTCAGACTGGGGAGACCCTTCTTCTCGAGAGCCCCGATCTTGCTGAAGAATTTCTGCACCCCCTGATCCATGACCTGAACCTTTTCTTCCAACTGAAGCATTAGAATTCTCTTGGTCAAAACTCTTTTGATCTCAAGAATGGTCTCTGTTCTGTCTTCTATCTTCATCTCTTCTAGCTCTTCTCTGGTCTTGGAATTGAGGAATTTGATGATGTCATTTGCCTGAGTTGGTCTATCTCCCAATTCTATTATGATCTTCTCAATATCCTGTTTACTCCTCTGTACCAACTCATTCTGCTCAAACATGATTTGGATCATGGGCCAGATCTCATTTATGGACTTGGTGATGTTAGTCCATACATTCTCTTTAACCTCAACCAAAGTCTTCCCTGCCATTGTTTGCTTTTGGAGCTACTATAACTCTTTCCTGAGCTGCTTAGTTACTTTCTTTTCTTTGGAATGACTCGTTTGGAAGGAAGTCTTGAGTTCCTAGAGGTTCTCAACTTCCTTCTTAAGCCTGTTGATCTCTGTCTCTTGCAGATTCATCTTCTCCATGGATTTGGCGAGGTCCGTTGTTCCCTCTTGTGGTGTCACTAGTGTTGCAGATGGAATTGTTGTTACTACTGCTTTGTTCAATCCTGCAATTAGGATAGCACTCAATGGAATGCCTTCCATTGGCTTCAGCTGCTCTTTCTCTTTCAATAATCTCTCCATATCAGCTTCCATTTCTTTGAGCTGAGCATTCTGCTCCATGAGCAGCTTAAGCATTTCATCCTTCTCGCCTTCTTTTTCTGCTATCTCCCTCGTCTGTGAGTCTTCTGTAGGAGGAAGCTTCAGTTGTTTCCTCAAGGAGGCGATATCTGCATTCTTCTTCTTTATCATCTCTTCTACAGCTTTGACATTTGCAGGATCATAACCAATCTTGAGGACCAGCTCCTCCAAAGTCTTAATTTTGTTTTCCTTTGCAAAGGACGATATTTTTTTCAGCTTGAGCTGCGTTTGAGCATTGTTGAGCGACACCTGTAATTTTTTTGCAGAGGCAGAAGCATGTGCCAATGTGTGAAAAACCATCTCCCCTGTCTTTTTATGCAAATCCATCTGATCTGTTGGGTGTACATCCTTCGTCTGGAACTCAAAGGTGGCTCTCTTGTAGTCTGTGATTACCTTGGGATTTGGTACATGTGCCTGAAGTAAGGCCATGTGCATCCTGCCTCTTTCTGTGTCGAATGTGGATAATACCCTATGTTGCACGATGGATGACTGATTCTGAAACTGGGCGTAAGTACTGCTGGTGAGGGTTTGGCTCCTTTTCTTGATCAGCTCGTACTTCTAGAAAATGTCCAACTTGGGCCCAGTCTTGCCTGGCTGAGTGTCTAATGGAGAGTCTGTGGATTGCTGTGGTGATCTCCTTATAATAAATTGAACTGAAGGCTAGAATGACCGGCTTGACACCTGTGGTAGGTGGAACCTCTTTTTCTCCAGTTGTAACAGGAACTGAGAGTGTCTTGGACCTCTTGGTGTGCAACTGGAACTCCTCGGATGATACTTTCGTGGTAGGCGAAGATGAATCCTGTCGGGGCCTCTTCTCTTTAGGGACCTTTGGTGTAGTAGTTGGTGGTACAGTGGCCGAGGGAACCTATTGTTCCTCTTCGATCAATGTGTCATGCACCCACACAGTCTGATTGGAAAATTTTTTGATCTCAGGCTTGGACTCATGAACATACGGGATGTTTTTACTTTTCACCCGCATTTCTGAAATGATCCTACATGGATCATAGTGCCATGGGAAACTCATAAAGAATTTCATTTCTTTTAACATTTTTTCATCTTCTTCCCCAACACTTGGACTATTGCAGATGAAAGAGCCAATCTTCCCCTTGATTCTCAATTGCTGCTTCTTCTTCAGGGAAAAAAAATGAATGTCATCTGAATTCATGATCTGCCTTATATACTCTAACGCAAATATTCTTACCGGCACATACTTTGGCAGTTTGTAGGGTGCCAATTCACACCCAAAAACTCAGATCTCGGTGTGGTCTTGATACAGGCACCAATCCCCTATCTTTGCGTTGTCCGAGAGATGTAGAATTCTCTAGACCTCGTTGTTTATTCGTGGCTCGGGCCTGCCACTCAACATGCTTACCAAAGGGTGGTAGAAAAGATCAATAAATGCCTTGAAGCTATATTCTGTGGAATTTTGCTTCAACAAGATGTCCATGCTGTGACTGGCTGAGGCCTTCCATCTGCGTCCATTTTCTGCATAGAAAAACTAAACTTATCTGCTTGATAGAAAACAAACATGTAGGCCAATATAGAATAATTTATGAACATGCCTTCCATGCCAAAATTCACAAACTATTCGTGAATATTGTTGGCCAAGAAGGTACTGAAATCGAACTGTGTGGTGGGTTTTTCATCAGTGGAGAAAATGGATAGAAAACCTAGAATGGTCTCATCTACCCACTGGTCAGAATAGTATCCTAACAGAGCGCAAAGAGAGGAAGTGATCTGGTTTCCCTTGGTGGAGAACATGGATGATGGGTAAGGTGGATTGGTGGTAGGGAATTGAGCGGAGGTGGGAAGGAACAGCTCGAAAATTTGAGTTATCTGGGGAAAGGTCATCTTTTGATACAACTCTGTAAGGATTTCTAGGTTGAAAGGAAAAACAGAATCAGCACGGGGAATTTGCATCAATTGGTCAATGTCTTCGAGAGTGATGAAGAAGAGGACGTCTCCATATGAAGAGACGATGGCCCTCTGGTCGGGAATATAATGAGCTTGGCATTTGAGGGCGAATTTGGGAAAGTGGTGTATCTGGGGAAACAGGTAGAGGGGAAAATTGGACTCCCAGAGTCCAATTTTATCGCTCTAGTCTAGGAACACATCCCGAAGCCATGACTAGAGGTCTAAAAGATCGAAGTCCCAAATGGTATCTGCGATCAATCTGTCTTTATCGACCAATAGAATTTTGTCCAGGTTGACAGGAGAAGGAAGAAAAGGATTCTCTTCTCCTTCCACTAGTCTTGGCTTTGGCGCCATCTCTACAACAGTACCCGCAATAAACACTATGTTAGTGGGGTCGATTGGCTATGGATGAAGGTGACAGGAAAGAAATGGAGGAATAAGAGGTAGATTTTTTGGTGCGATAGAGGAATAGTGAATGAAGAGGGAAAAAAGTAGTTTTATTTAAAACTAGGGTCGGTTTGGCGCGGGAGATAGGTTAGCAGGATAACGGGTATGTTATCAATGAATAAATGAACAACGGGCCACTTGGGGGTGATATGGAAGGTGACGGTGGCCAAAACATATGGACGGGTGACGTGGAGGCTAGGGATTGGAGTTAAAAGTCACAATAAGGGGTTGATCATGAGTGAAAAGGTGAGGGACTGACAACAGGGACTGACAGCATTTAAGGGATGGGACACAACTCGGGAGAAAATGGAACAAGTGGGAGATGACGTCCATGAGTGACGGGGGCTGTCAGATAACAGATGGGAGATGGGACTTCAGGACCAATAGTCTAACACTACGTATGAACAGGGGCCCGCTAAAGGAGAATAACAATTCCAGACCCCCCCCCGCTTTGGTTAAAAGTAGAACATCAGGGGGGGTCCAAAAACCATCTTAAATCGTTGATCTGCACGCCCATTTCCTAACCACAGATCTTAGCGCACCTTTTATCTCTCATTTTGGACGCCCCCCCCCCTCCATTAAAGGCAGAACGGACGGGGGGGTCCAGAATCAAATCTGGGCCTTTGATTTCAACGCTTGTCTCTGGGCCATCTAGATGTGTGCAATTCTTATTACCGATTCTAGACCCCCCCCCGGTTAAAGGCAGAACGATCGGGGGGGGGGTCTGGAATGCTCTGTGCATCGTAGATCTGGGCACCACGATCTGGACCGTTGAAAAGTGCATGGAACATAAATCAGGAGCGGAGAAATATGTGCTTGAAGAAAAACTTAGGATAAAATCATTTTATGGGCTTTTATTCAACTTTCAAATAGATACCACCATGGGGCTTTGACCAACTATATTTTAATCATTTAGAACATGGTGTAATATTGACCTCAAGCTGGTTTTATTGGGGTGAAACAAATGAAGCAATTAACCTACATGCTAACCTATCTTCCTAGGATAGTTAACCCAGATTAAACTGTTGGGTTAAGAAATTAATCTACCTAAGGGCTATCTTACCAGGATTAGACAGTCTGGTCAGATGTATTCACTAATCTAACCTAAGGGCTATCTGACTAGGATTAGACAGTCTGGTCAAATGTATTCACTAATCTAATCTAAGGGTTATCTGACCAGGATTTGACAGTCTGGTCAGATTTATTCACTAACCTATCAACATTAAATTTAAAAAGAACTTGGCCATGCTTGAAAGGTATGGACAAGTTACTATTATTGCATGGGGATTTCATTTCAATTCTTTTATGCCCTCTTTTCCTCTTTTTCTTTCCATTTTCTTTTTCTTTTTTCTTTTTTCCTTTTTCTTTTTCCTTTTTTCTTTTTCTTTTCTTTTCCTTTTCTTTTTCTTTTTTCTCAAATTATTTGCAGAATGAAAAATCATTTGTCAACAAAAACACTAGATACAGATAATATCCCAGTCACCAGTCGATTCCCATAATTTATGGGGTGATAACAGCGGCTCCACCTGGGGATGGTACTTCCCTGTGAAGTGCCAAGAATCCTGGTTCCTGTAATCCTGAAAATTTCTGTTTAGTATCTTTTGTTGGTTTTATTCTCAAAAACTTGAAAAACAATGGTCAGCGGCTTAGGGCCTTCTCTTCGGACTTCAACCAACTGACTAATGTTCCTCACTCAGAAAATGCAAGTGAAAAAAAAAAATTAAACTTAAATTGGTATGTACAATGGAGAGTGAGCACTCAAATCTTCTACTGAGGCGGGACATAATGTTTCAACATTCTGCCATTCACAGGTGCTCCTGGAAGATCTGACCCATCGGCGTTGTTTAGTAAGAAAGCATTGTTTTCTCTGAAAGCTTGGATCATGTATGGCCCTGCCCACAGATTGTCAAATTTCCCATGCTTTCCCTTGTCCTCATTTCTGTCATCCCATCTCAACACCAAATCTCCCAGCTCAAAATCATCCTCCTTGGTTCATTTGTCAAAGATCTTCTTGATGTTTTCTTGGACGACCTATGTTTTGTTGAAAACTTCTTCTCTAGTCTACTGCAAATGGATCATCTGGTTGATCCTTCTCTGTGAGTCATTTGGCTCAGCTTGTATCTCTTGAAGTAATTTCATGACAGGGACTCCCAAAGAAGTGGGGAAAACAACCTCTATACTATAGACCAGTTGGTATGGTGACATACCAATTGACCTTTTGGTGGTCAGTCTGTCGGCTCATAAAGAAAACACCAACTTATTGTGCCATGATTTCTTGTTTTCCTGTAATGCTTTCTTGATGATATTTACCAAAGTTTTGTTTGAAGATTCCACCAACCCATTTCCCTGAGGGTACTAGGTTGTGGAATTCCCCAAACCAATGTGATAATGGTTGCATAAATCTATGAGTTTCTTCGACCGAAAGGCAGCTGCATTGTCAGTTATAATTTTTCTAGGACAACCAAAACGAGATAAAATATTATTTTCAAGGAATTTGATAATTACTGAGTCAATGGCTTGCCTGCTTGGTACTTCCTTGATCCATTTGGTAAAATAATCAGTGGAAGTAAGAATCCACCTGTGTTGGCCTGAAGATGGGGGGTGTATTTCTCCAATGAAATCGAGTCCCCATTGCTAGAAAGGGGCCTCAAATGAGATTATTTTAAGAGGTAGAGGAAGGAGTTTCCTTTTTCCTTCAAACAGTTGACACTGGTGACATGTTGTTACCTTCTGATGTACATCTGCAAACAGGGTGGGCCAGTAGAATCCATCTCTGAGTATTTTGTTGGTTGTGACCTTCCAGTTCAAATGGCCACCACATTCTCCTGCATGAAACTCCTGCAACACTTTATCAGCTTCTTCTTTTAATAAACAATTTAACAAAATGCCTGTAGTATCTTTCCAATACAAATTGCCTTCTAGAATACAAAATTTCAAAGCTTTCAACTTCAAAAATCTAGCTTTGGTCTTAGTCAAACTAGGGGGAGCTTGTAATTTTTTCAAAATGAAAATAAGGTCTGCGTACCATGGAGAGTTTAGAAATACCTCTCTCATGTTTGGAATCGCCATCTCGCCCTGTTCATCTACCACATCTAAAAAATTTATGTCAAGAGCATGGAAGTTTGATTCAGCCATTAATTTAGCGAGGCCTTGGCCTTTAATTAGTTTCGTGGGCTTAATCTCTATATCGTATTCTAAAATGACAGCAATCCATTTGCCCCTTCTTCCATCAGGGTTGTCCTATGTCAAAATATCTTTTACTACAGCATTCAGAACATATGCTATGGTGTGTGAATGAAGAATGTAGACTCTAAAGTCTTTTATGGCTTTTACCAAAGCAAAAGCTTGCTTCTCCATGATCTTGTAATTCAGGGAAACATCTCTTAATGCTTTGCTAAATAAATCTATGGGTTGTTCATACCCTTCATTGTTCTTTTGTAATAATACCGCTGCTATAGTATGTTCGAAAGCAAAAGAAAAAAGATAAAAATCCTTAGTGAAATTAGGATTGATTAAGACAGGGCCTCAGTGAGGGCCTGTTTGACTTGTTCGAACGACTGTCTAGATTCAGAGTCCCACTTTATTTTTACATCTTTTTTAAGCATGTTTGTAATGTTCCTAAGGAGTTCTGCCAGATTGGGAATGAATCTTTGTAAAAAATTAATTTTCCCGATAAAAGACTGTAGTTCTTTGAGGTTTCTTGGGTGTTCTACTTTTAGTATGGCATAGATTCTACTGGGGTCTATTTTGATACCTTCCTTTGAGATGATGTGTCCCAGTAGTTTGCCTTCTTCTAACCCAAAAAGACACTTCTTAGGATTTAAAGAAATCCCAAACTTTCTACACTTCTCAAAAACTCATCTAAGGTGCCTTAGGTGTTCGTCATCCGATTGAGAAAACACAGTTATATCATCTAAATAGATGACAATAAACTTACTAGATTCTTCCACAAAGGCGATATCCATTTCCCTATGGAACATGGCTCCTGCGTTCATCAGTCCAAAAGGCATTTCCACATACATGAAAGTGCCCCATGGTGTGGTGAAACTGGTTTTGTCTTGATCATCCGGGTGAACTAAAACCTGGTTGTAGCCCGAGAAACCATCCAACAGAGATATTCGACTGGACCCAACCACCCTTTGCAATATGTGGTCCATTTTTGGCAAGGGGTAACTATCCTTCAGGGATACTTTGTTCAGATTTCGGAAATCTATGCAGAGTCTGATTTCCCCGGTGTTCTTATGTGTAGGGACCAAATTAGAGACCCACTTGGAAAAACATTGTGGGACTATGTTCTTGGCATCATACATTTTCTTGATTTCTTTTTCTATCAGAGGGAGCAACTTGGGATTTATCCTCCTCAGTTTCTGCCTAAACGGTTTTTGGTCTTCCTTTATTGGAATCCTGTGTTGTATGATGCTAGTGTCATAGACTTTCAAATCTTCATAGCCCCAGGCAAAAACATCTGAATATTCTTTGAACAACTCAATAAATTTGAGCTTTTGTTCTGGGGGTAATGATTTGGAAAGTTTGACCATCCTAGGCTTCTCTTCAGTCCCTATATTACAGTCCTCTACCTCTTGTCCATGAGCTTCTATTTTAGGTTTTTTGGCTACATCGTTACTGTCAAATAAATCTTCTAAAGGAACAAGACCTCTAGGAAAAACATTGCTTTTCAACTGTAAAACATCAGCATCCAATTCGTCATCGCCTAATTCTCCTGAATCTATGGTATTTACACTATCAATTTCAAAATCAGAATTATTTACATTTTCATCTTCATTTTCTAAATCTATATTTGCACATTCAAAATCGTTCTTGCATTGAAGAAAGTCTTCAATTTGGTCATCATTACCAAACACTTGCAAACACCTGATATTGTCGGGGACCATTGGTCTGCATTTCACTTCAACAGTATATGGATGAGTCGAGCGAAAAGGAATCTTATAGGCGGTTGCTGAGGTGGCTAATCCATCTACCAGAATATTCTGTCCCCTCGACATTACCTACAAGTCCACTTTAGTAAAACACCTCAAAGCATCAAAAACAACATTTCTATAAGCTCTAAGACGTGGGTGTTTCGCAACATACTCACCTTTAATTTTCTTGATTATTAACTCAGAATCTCCTCTTACCATAATCTGTTTGGCACCAACCTTTTTCAACAGCTTCAGAAAGAGCATCAAAGCTTCATACTCGACAACATTGTTAGTGCACTGGAAATTTAATTTGTAGGAATGATTTTCTGAGTACCTGTTGCTGTGATTATGCAGCCAGACTCCAGCTCCTACTCCTTCTTTACTCACAGCTCCATCAAAATCCATACTCCAAAAATCAGCGGGTAACTCTTTAGTTATCACATTCTTCATTTTTGCTACCTCAATGTTTTCTGAGCTTTCATCTTGACCAGATAGGTCTTCCATCAACTGAATATCTTGCTCTTCTGTATCACCATCATTGTACAAGATGAACGAATCTAAATCGGAATGTGCAGAGTAAAGGGGGTAATTGTGTGGTTTTTCTTGTCTACTGACCATGTACTTCATCAGTGTTTCTCTGTACAACCTCCTCTGTTGCCCGAACACTGGAATAGTGGCATAAGACATATCCAACTGTAGGGTTCCTTTCAACTTAGCCCCCCAAGATTGGGATAGCAACATTCCATACTTTGGTGGGATTTCTACAACCACAACATCCATTACCATGCTCTTCGCAGGAATCTGAACCAAGGTGATGCATAGGTCCTTGATCAAACCAATACACTTAACTTTGTTGGAATCGAATGAGTGTAAATCCTTGTATGGTCTGGTGACCTCCAGTCCCAGCTTTTCCATTACTGCCTTAGGCATCAGATTGTGGGAGGTACCTGAGTCCAGCATAGCATTATGCAGGATCAAGTCATGTATGTTTAGACTGATGTAAAAAGGAGCGACCTCGCTAGTATCATCTCTACCATCTACTTCAGGCCTGAAAAGAAGCTTGGGTTGATCATCAGTAAGTTTCACAGTGTCTGAATGATTCACTGATCCAATGGTTAAGGCCTTTGTGCCTATGTCAGGTTCAATGGCCAGTGCTTTAATTACCTGTGAACGATACCCATCTCTGTTCATCAACTCTGTAAGTGGGATGGGAATTTTTATTTTTTCTAATTCCCCCTCAAGGCTAAAAGGTGTAGGAGTTCTGCCTTGGCTTATCAGTTCTGATTTGTCTGCCATATTCTTCGGCTCAGAAGTACTCGGTAGATTAATATGTGAAGCATCAGGATGTGATGGCCTTTTCAGAATGGTGATGTTTTTCTTCATGGGAGCTTTGGCATTACTTTTCTCAAGGATCTTTTCCGTAGCAGTCTTCTCAGTAGTAATTTTTTCAGTAGTCTTCTCAGCAGATGACTCAGAGGTCTTTTTGGTTTCAACAACCTTTTTTGTTTCAGTCCTCTTCTTTGGAGAACTCCCTTCTGTCTTCTTACTCCGTAGATTGTACTATCGGTGTACCTCCAGAATGGAATTTTCAAAGTCATGTTGTTCTACGTCTTCGGCTTCTTCACTTACCTTTGTTTGATTTAGCAGAAAGAGTTCCGGCTCTTCTTGAGTAAGAAAAATAGCCTCATTGTCGTGAATGCCCATGAGGTTCATATGAGTGTCCTCCAATTCCTCAATCACTTCCCCCCCTTCATCAGCATAGTTTTCCTGTAGGGGAGGTCTAATATGCTGATCAGGACCCCTCTGCTCCATTTGATCCCTAGGCTCTCTCTGTTTGATTTGAGGAGGATTTCTCCTGAAATTGGGGTTCCAAATCTGAGGAGTAGGTGTGTTGTCCCTTGGAGGATTTCTGTCTGACAAATTCATTCTTTCCAGCATTAATTCTACTGTTCTGGCCAAAGAATCCAGCTTGGAATCTGCGGTCAACGTGTCAAGTTCTTCTTTGATCGTGACTTTCCTTTATGACCTTTGTCGTGCCCTTTTTGCCAATAAATTGGCCTCCACACTTATAGCACTTTTTTTCATGTCCTCTAGGGTGGCAGCATTTCTTTCTCTTAGTTGGTATGACATGTCAGCATCAAATCCATCAAGGAATTTAATCAATGCCAAACCCTGTGGAGGTTTGATTTCGGTTGGGATTACATTGTACAGGTTGTTAAAATGGGTGCAATAATCTTGTATCGTCTCACCTTGATTTCTTTTTATATTCTCGTATTCTGATAATATCTGGAGAGGGTTTTTCTTTACCTCCCATATGTCAAGAAAACTTCTTTGGAACACAACAATGTCAGGAACTGAGGTGGCAGGTAAATCTTTGAACCATTTCTTGACGTCTCCTGTCAGAGTTTGGGAAAACAATCGCATTTGGACGTCAGCCTCATCAACTTCTTGCAAGTCAAAATAATCGTTCATTTTATCCACATGTTGTTGGGCGTTTAAAGGTCTTGTTGCATCGAACTGTGGAAGTCTAGTTTGATAGTCTTGGGGCATGGCATGTAGTGGTGCAGCCAACACCAAAGGAGCATATCGAGCTGCCATGAGGGGTGGAGGAGGTGGAATGACAACCTGTATGGTCATAGAGGTAGCGACTGAAGACGAGGACGAGGAGGGACTGGACGGTACTGAGGTAGTGATTTGTAGTTTATTTGTGGGAGACAAGATTTCGGGGGTTCGGGGTTGCAACATAGTTGGGTCAAAGACAAGTCCAGACACAAAACTGTCAGACCGTGTTCTAACCAGACTTCGCTGTGGAAAGGTATCAAGATCATGGTTTTGAGAGATAACTGGTTTTCCTGAAAAGGAAGGAGACTTATGCAGGGGAGTATAACTCACTGAACTGACAATCGAGGTCTTTCACCTGAGCAAATGTTTGGGGTTATCTATCACTATCGTGGATTCTAGGTTTGGATGAGATCGAGTGTGAACTTTCTTGGGAGCCAGAACTTTTTTTGGTTTTTATATATGTATTTTTTAAAATTTTGTGAGTCTGAAAATAATATGTACAAAGTTTGATCAACCTCTAAACATTACTTTCTTCTCAAAATCAAACGTTCTTTTTCGGGGAAAGAAAACGTGAAATTATCAGTTCTTAGTTCTTCCCTAGTATGGTCGCCATTATGTTAGCACTCAGTAAATTTCCTAGAGGTTGAAAAAGAATAAATCTACAAAGGTAACTTTATCCAACCACTTTTAAAGCTGGGATCTAGCCCTTTCAGCTTTAGAGAGGGATCTCTCTATATTATTTAGCTTTGTTTTTAACTTTAGATGTTAGGATAGGTAAAGAAACAGGTAGGTTTTGTTGTAAAAGTGTTTTTGAATTGGTTGAGACAGTCTACACCTCCATTGGGCTATGGGGTCTGTGTTATAATAAACATGAGATACAAACTAGAAATGTAAAGGGATACTCCCACAGGGCAAGAAATATACTCACTAGATCTTTAATATCTTAAATGATGGACAAAAGAAAAGATGAGAAATATACATTCAACTAAGAAGCAGTTAAGAATTTCTTAATTGAAAACATCAGAAGATAAACATTAAAATCTTTTAAATTCGGAAACAGGGTATCCAAGATAAATCCTGCAACATACGTTACTTCTTAAAGATTAGTTTCAGAAAACAATATGATCACAAAGCAAGAATACATTAAACTCAAAGAATAAACATCACCAGTGAATACACGCAAGAATCCTGTAAAAGTGTCTCCTTTTTATTAATGGCAGATCTCTTCAAAAATGTTACAGTCTGATAGCGTCAGGGTGTAAAGATCAACAACCCTCAATACTTCTAAAGGTGAAGTATTTATAATTCAAATTACAAATGTTCCTGTCATAACTGATCAGGACGTGTTCATTCTATTTTTAGTCTAACTAATTTAACTAATCAAAATTGTTTGATGACTTGGTACAACTGCATGCGGAATTTCTGGGGTAGGTCGTTGGCGAGGTTCCTGTGTAACCTCTTCTGACTAGACAGGTGACTGGACCTGAATAGATCATCTGCTAATCGAGTAGATCGCAGAGCTCCTCCCATCTAAGATGACTAGGCACAGTGAATTTGAGAAATCTTCGATACACTTCATCCATTTCAGTATATTTAGCGAATGTGGGCTTAGTGAGGAATATGTATCGAATATCGTGTTGGATATTGATGTCCAATTGAAGAGCGTCCAGGAATGCTTTGCCGGTGATACTCCCTTGTATGCCAGCAAACTTTGAACTATCCTTAGACACTTCAGACAGTCTCTTTTTGTAATCTGGGAGTGTCATCAGTTTATCATTAATAACCTTCAGACTGGGGAGACCCTTCTTCTTGAGAGCCTCGATCTTGCTGAAGAATTGCTTCACCCCCTGATCCATGACCTAAACCTTTTCTTCCAGCTGAAGCATTAGAATTATCTTGGTAAGAACTCTTTTGACATCAAGAATGGTCTCTGTTCTGTCTTCTATCTTCAGCTCTTCTAGCTCTTCTTTGGTCTTGGAATTGAGGAATTTGATGATGTTATTTTCCTGAGTTGGTCTATCTCCCAATTCTATTCTGATCTTCTCAATAGCCTATTTACTCCTCTATACCAACTCGTTCTGCTCAAACATGATTTGGATCATGGGCCATATCTCATTTATGGACTTGGTGATGTCAGTCCATACATTCTCTTTAACCTCAACCAAAAGTCTTCCCTGCCATTGTTTTCTTTTGGAGCTGTTGTAACTCTTTCCATATCAGCTTCCATTTCTTTGAGCTGAGCATTCTTCTCCATGAGAAGCTTAAGCATTTCATCCTTCTCGCCTTCATTTTCTGCTATCTCCCTCGTCTGTGAGTCTTCTGTAGGAGGAAGCTTCAGTTGTTTCCTCAAGGAGGGGATATCTACATTCTTCTTCTTTATCATATTTTCTGTAGCTTTGAAATTCACAGGATCATAGCCGATCTTGAGGACCATCTCCTCCAAAGTATTAATTCTGTTGTCCTTTGCAAAGGAGGATATTTTTTCCAGATTGAGCTTCATTTGAGCATTGTTGAGAGACACCTGTAATTTTGCTGTAGAGGCAGAAGCATGTGCCAATGTGTGAAAAACCATCTTCCCTGTCTGTTTATACAAATCCAACTGATCTGCTAGGTGCAAGTCCTTCGTCTGGAACTCGAAGGTGGCTCTCTTGTAGTCTGTGATTACCTTGGGATATGGTATCTGTGCCTAAAGGAAGGCCATGTGCATCCTACCTCTTTCTGTGTCAAATGCGGATAACAGCCTATACTGCGTGGTGGATGACTGCTTTCGAAACTGGGCGTAAGTACTGCTGGTGATGGTCTGGTTCCTTTTCTTGATCAGCTCGTACTTCTCGAAAATGCCCAACTTGGGCCCAGTATTGCCTGGCTGAGTGTCTAATGGAGAGTCTATGGATTGCTGTGGTGATCTGCTTATACTAAATTTAACCAAAAGGTGAAATGGCTGGCTTGACACCTGTGGTAGGTGGAACCTCTTTTTCTCCAGTTGTAACAGGAACTGAGACTATCTTGGACCTCTTCATGTGGAACTGGAACTCCTCAGATGATACCTCCATGATAGGTGGAGATGAATCATGTCAGGTACTCTTCTCTCTAGGGACCTGTGGTGTAGTAGTTGGTGGTACAGTGGCTAGGGGAACCTGCTATTCTGCTTTGATCAATGTGTTAGGCACCCACACTGTCTGATTGGCAAATTCTTCGGTCTTGGGCTTGGACTCATGAACATACGGGATGTTTTTATTTTTCACCCGCATTTCTGAAATGATCCCACATGGATCATAGTGCCATGGGAAACTCATAAAGAATTTCATTTCTTTTAACATTTTTTCAGCTTCTTCCCTGACGCTTCGACTATTGCAGATGAAAGAGCCAATCTGCCCATTGATTCTTAATTGCTGCTTCTTCTTCAGGGAAACAAAATGAATTTCATCTGAATTCATGATCTGCCTTATATACTCTAATGCAAAGATTCTTACCGGAACATACTTTGGCAGTTTGTAGGGTGCCAATTCACACCCGAAAACTCGGATCTCGGTGTGGTATTGATACAGGCACCAGTCCCCTGTCTTTGCGTTGTCCGAGAGATGCAGAATTCTCTGGACCTTGTCATTTATTCGTGGCTCGGGCCTACCACTCAACATGCTTACCACAGGGTGGTAGAAAAGATCAATAAATGCCTTGAAGCTATACTCTGTGGAATTGTTCTTCAACAAAGATGTCCACGCTGTGACTGGCTGAGGCCTTCCATCTGCATCCATTTTCTCCATAGAAAAACTGAACTTATCTGCTTGATAGAAAACAAACATGTAGGCCAATATAAAAGAATATCTAAACATGCATTCTGTGACAAAATTCATGAATTGTTCGTGAATATTGTTGACCAAGAAGGTATTGATATTGAACTGTGTGGTGGGTTTTTCATCAGTGGAGAAAATGGATAGAAAACCCAAAATGGGCTCATCTACCCATTGGTCGGAATAGTATCCTAACAGAGCACAAAGAGAGGAAATGATCTGGTTTCCCTTGGTGGAGAACATGCATGACGGGTAAGATGGATTGGTGGAAGGGAATTGAGCGGAGGTGGGAAGGAACAACTCAAAAATTTGAGCTCTCTGGGGAAAGGTCATCTTTTCATACAACTCTGTAAAGATTTCTAGGTTGAAAGGAGAAACATAATCAGCACGGGGAATTTGCATCATTTGGTCAATGTCTTAGGGAGTGATGAAGAAGAGGACATCTCCAGATGAAGATACGATGGACCTCTTGTCGGGAATATAATGAGCTTGGAATTTGAGGGTGAATTCGGGAAAGTGGTGTATCTGGGGAAATAGGTACAGGGGAAAATTGGACTCCCAGGGTCTAATTTCATCGCTTTGGTCCAAGAACACCTCCCGAAGCCATGACTGGAGGTCTGAAAAATCGAAGTCGCAAATGGTATCTGCGATCAATCTGTCTTTATCGACCAACTAGATTTTGTCCAGGTTGAAAGGAGGAGGAAGAAAAGGATTCTCTTCTCCTTCCACTGGTCTTGGCTTTGGCGCCATCTCTGCAACAGTACCTACAATAAAAAATATGTTAGTGGGGTCGACAGGTTGTGGATGAAGGCGACAGGAAAGCAATGGAGGAATAAGAGGTAGATTTTCTGGTGCGATAGAGGAATAGTGAATGAAGTGGGAAAACGATAGTTTTATTTAAAATTGGGGTCGGTTTGGCATGGGAGATAGGTCAGCAGGATAATGGGTATGTTATCCGGTAATAAATGAACAACAGGCCACTTGGGGGTGATATGGCAGGTGACGGTGGCCAAAACATACGGATGGGTGACGTGGAGGCTAGGGATTGGAGTTAAAAGTCACAATAAGGGGTTGATCATAAGTGAAAAGGTGAGGGACTGACAACAGGGACTGATAGCAATTAAGGGATGGGACACAACTCGGGAGCAAGTGGAACAAGTGGGATATGACGTCCATGAGTGACGGGGGCTGTCAGATAGCAGATGGGAGATGGGACTTCAGGACCAATAGGCTGATGCCATGTATGACCAGGGGCCTGCCAGAGGAGAATAACAATCCCCCCCCCCTTTGGTTAAAAGTAGAACATCAGGGGGGGTCTGAAAACCATCTTAAACCGTTGATCTGTGCACCCATTTCCTAGCCGTAGATCTTAGCGTGCCTTTTATCTCTCATTTCGCCCCCTCTCCCCCTCCATTAAAGGCAGAATGGACGGGGGGGATTCAGAATCAAATCTGGGCCTTTGATTTCAGTGCTTGTCTCTGTGCCATCTAGATGTGCACAATTCTTATTACCGATTCCGGACCCCCCCACCCCCTGGGTTAACGGCAGAATGATCGGGGTGGTCCGTGTTAGAAAAAACAAGACCACAGAGAAATAAAATAAAAACAAATGCAGAAACAATACAAAGAAGACACACAATACAAGAGAGACACAGATTTACATGGTTCACCCAATGTAGGCTACATCCACCTGAGAAATTGCCAGGTCCTTCAGGTCCTTCCTTTATTATTATCTAACAAATGAAGGGATACAACCTACAACACAACCCGTTGTAACTTCCTCTTCTTTCTCTCACAGTCTCCTCTCTCAGAATACAATATTCACCATCATACATAGCCGCAATACATTTCCCTCATAAAAGAGGGTTGCCTTCTAGGG